>WSFP011406804.1:0-25357 GCA_009831015.1 Picea engelmannii
TTAATCTAAAATAAACTAGACTTTTTATGTTTGTAGGGTCAACCAACTAGTTTAGGGTTAGGGCCTTCAATTAGGTTGGAGAGGAAACTCTTCAAGGCCATTAAATCAAACATTGGAGTCTGAGTTAGGGAGTGCTTAAGTCCACTATTGTAAAATTTATTATGGACCCCCCTCTAACACAGGGGATAAAAATGAGGTTGTGTGAGGAAAGGCAACAGAGATAACCCCTCCAAATTCGGACTAAACGTAGTGGTGAACGCATATTGAGGATTTGTCTTGGGAGTACTACCGAATGCATTTTCCTACAAAGCTTCATGGACCTTGAATCCATTCGAGGTCCTCTATTGTCTTCTCAACCATTTTCTCTTGTTACCCTTGATAGGTTTCATATTTGTTATCCTTCTCATTGTGATCTGCCCGACTATCAACTGTACCTGCCTAATGATTGACTGGGAGCTGGAAACTTAGTTGCCCATATTCTAGGGACTTACACAGGTGAATGCAGGGGTATACCATAGTACCTATGGCAGACGTTGGGTCATGCTTCATAGATTATACCCAGAGGGTGATTCCATGTTTGAGTTGCACTTGCACCGGTTAGTTTCTCTAGTGTTGATTGGCGTAACTGTCCTTCCCACTAGTTAGTCGTCTGGCTGATTTTCCTTTAGGAACTTTTAGTGTGTGCTCTGTGCTCCCTAGTTTTCCACAGTGAGTTAGTCGGTCATTAATTTGGGTCTCTGAATTAAGGTGGGAGACCGCTCACTCTTCCATTCATGAGGACTTTTTGGTCTTCCACTTAGAAACGTGGAGCTTCCTCTTTATAGGCGTTGTTTTTATACCATTGGTTCGCCAGAGTCAGTGTGTGAGACTTTTACAGACTTAAACGATCCCGCAAGAGGAGAACTTGTGCATAATATATTCATGGCTAAAGTTTTGGATGATACCAACCAAGGAACCCATTTGCAAGGGGATTCTTGTGCTTTTTCTTTCTTCGGAAATGTTGGTGTCCCTTTGATGGCCACTTTGTACATTCCTAGGTTGAATGTGGGATTACTAGTTTGGTTGGGTACCATTCCAAATGTTCCTAATTCTCTTGACGCTTCTCAGTTAAGCACCTTATGTCATGGGCATCATGCTGATGTTCCTTCATCAACGAAGTCTCCTCCTCCTCCTTATACCTTCTCTAGTGAAAGTATAGATACTAGTAATCGGATGTCTAAACAAAATAGAAATAGGAAGAATAGGAAGAAAAAATCACCAACCTCTGCAAGTCATGTTTGAGATAGGTCATCAACCTCTACAAGTCGTGTTGAATACCAACACCCAGCCTTTGTAAGTAATGTTGGGGGCATGAACCTAGTTCCAGCAATTCATACTGGAGTTCAACAACGGACGTCTGCTAGTCATGTTGGAGAGTTTTCAACAACCGATGTGAGTCATGTTGAATATCAACACCCAGCCTTTGCAAGTCATGTTTGGGGAAAGCACCCAGCCTCTGCAAGTCATGTTGGGGGAAAAAGTCCAGTAATTTCTAGTCATATTGGAAATAGGTCTGTAGCCTCTGCGAGTCATGCTATCGACTAATTACAAACCTATACAATCCATGGTAGTGATATGTCAACAACCTCTACTAGTCATGTTGGGGACAAGAAACCATCCATTTCCAGTCATGCTGGGGGCATTGATTTTGTTGAGAAACATATACGGATAGGACGTAAGCCTAATTTCCCTTGTAATATTTGCAAGGGATATCACCTTACTCATGTATGCCCTGACATTCCAGAGGTACAAAGATTGTGGTCCCTGTCTGCAAGATCTTCTGATTCTGAGTCTTTTGAGGTTTCCTCACAGTATATTCAACCTTTGGTTGATGAAGTGGTCACACCGATGCAATCTTTGACTAATCCCACTCCTCTTTTTGGGGGTGATGTGCCTATATACCATGTTGTCTTTTAGCCTATTCAACCAATGGTTGAGAAAGTGGTCACGCCGATGCAGTCTTCGATTGATCCCACTCTTCCCTTGGAGAGTGTTGAGTCTACCAAAGTGGTCACACCGATGCAATATTCAGCTGATCCCACTCTTCTCTTGGAGAGTGATGTGTCTACCAACTATGTTTTTATCATTTCTAGTTCAGTACTTTGAGAACAAGGGGTCATTCCGCTCATTTCGAGCACACCCCCTCCAAGCCCTAGGATGGTTTCATTTGATTGGAATGATCTTGTTGAGCTTCATCTTCCTTCTTCTGCACCTTTTCAAATAAGGGTTGAACTTAATTCAACAAAAAATTATCGATGTACTATGGATGAAGGAGCCTCCGCAAGTATTTTATCCTCCTCAGTTTGGAAAGCCTTGGGATCTCCTGAGCTTGTGTATGCTTCACATGAGTTGTTGGATTTTGACAGACATCCTAGTGAATATTTGGGGATTCTTCCTCAGTTGCCTATCTCTTTAGGTAGGAATATTGTCCTTGTCGATGTTATAGTGGTGTAGGTCCCGTTAGATTTCAATATGCTTCTTGGGCATGATTATGTATAAGCTAGGAATGTTGTGGTGTCCACACTCTTCTAGTTGTCGCATTTCCCTCACAATGGAAGCATTATCACTATCGAACAACTGACATTTGATAATCACCATCCTAATTCGATGTTATTTTAGGATGCCCTTTTATATGTTCCTAGTGTTTGTGTAGACTCTACCCTACGGGACTCCCAAATGAGCACACTTTGTTGTCTTTCAAGCTCGCTTTAAAATTCAAAAGCAACATCCAACAAAACTGTATTTATTCTTTTTGATCTTGTCTGGATTAATTGAGAAAAGTAGACCCATGGAGTCTTATTTAAGACATTTTTAGACTCTCTAAACATGAAAATATTGTCGAGCGATATTGTTGTCCTTCATGCTCGCCAAACTCAAATTTGAAGGCACATTTGTTCAGTGGTAGTTTACCCCTTTTTCGGTCCGGACGATCAATTTCATGAATAAAGGTATGCTCTAGGAACTTCAGTTCGCTAGAAGAGTATTCTTAGGTGTAATTTTAACCCTTTTTTGGGCCTAGGGGAATAAATTTTCAAAAAAGGAACATTCTCCTTGGTTTTGGTTTATCAACTTTTTCGGGCCTTGGAGATTACTTACGAAAAAGGAATCCCCACAGAGTCCATATTTAATCTCTTTTCAGACTCCCTAAAATTGAAAATATCGTTGAGTGACCTTGTTCCTTCACACTCATTAAATTGGTCCAGAAGAACATCTACTGGCATGAGTTTAACCCTTTTTCTAGCCTGTAGATTATAGTAGAAAAAAGTATGCCTCGGGAGATTCGTCTCACCGGGAGAGTTCTCCTCAGTAACTTTTATAATTTTTCAGTCTAAGGAGACTTAACTCAGAAAAAGGTTGTGAGTCCATAGTTAATCTCTTTTCAGACTCCTTAAAATTGAAAAGATTGTCGAGTGATCTTATCTTTGTCACACTTATTAAAATGGTTTTGAATAGACATATTTTCGGTGCAATTTTACCCCTTTTTCAAACCGACTAGACTATCTCCGAAAAAGGTACTCCCTGGAGTCTTCTTTTACATTTTTTCAGACTCTCTAAACGTGAAAAAACTACCGAGATTACCTTCTCTGGGCTCGTAAAAATTTCATTGAAGGGGTTTCATCGTGTCTTTCTTAATCACATTTGCATATTTGTGTCTTTGGCCTAATGTTGGCTCCATGTTGCTCTCAACTAAACCTTTGAAGCATGCCTTATATGCAAGCCTTGTATTACTTCTTTCCTCTGCGACCTGACACCTTGATCCATGGAGGAATTTTCCCCGAGTGTCCTTTTCCTACACATGTGTCCTTAATTTGAGCATTAGTATGTTCCTTACACTTGGAATCAGTATGCTTGCTTGCGACACTCATTCCTCCTTTGTAACGTAGCATTATTTTATTATTTTTCAAGCTCTTAAAAAAATTGAAAAAGACAAAAATATCAAATATTCCAAAAAGAGGGGACGTGAAATATGTATTCTTTTTTTAGAAACACAAAGAGTCGCCCTTGGACAAAGCACATCATTTCATTTGTTCGTCAAGAATTGGGATCTAGTATGACCTTAGGAAGTTGTTCTCGCTACATAGAGTTGTGTCCTCCTCCATTTGGTTACTCTTCCAAACACATGGAGAGTTTGTGTTGCCTCCTGCATCATGAACTTATGTCAATGTCATGGTGCCTGAGTCTAATCATATTTCATGCTTTTCTCCAAGGGAAGTTTCACCCAACCTGAGCCGTCCTTTCTGCAGTTTGTCTCTTGACCTCATGAGTCGGCCATCCTGAGAGTCTAGTCAAGTCTTGATTCAAAATCGATGAAGTTCTTTACTTGATCATCAAGATCCTCATGTCTTTTCTCTATGATTCGTCGAATACCTCAGGGTAGTTTGTTATACACTCACATTGTACTCCTACCTGAGTTTTGAATATCTTGAAGTAGTTGCTCGAGCTCTGAAGGCCTCATCTCCAACCATTGGGCTTCATTAGCTTCTTGAAGATGGATACTCTACTTGTATATCTTCGACTGATTTTGAAATGTATATATGTTGTGTATTTCTCGCAGCTACACGTTATATAGTTATATGACATGGATCTACAATGTATTTGATTGGCTACCATGATTTATTTCATCCCGAGCATGGGTATGCCTGCCTCAGAGAGACAATTGTAGTTTTGCAGATGGCACCTCCCGAACTCTGGTCCCAAGTTGACTTGATCTTGTATATTGGTGAAGATATTGTAATGTATTTCATCCATCAGTTGATCTTCTGAACTCACACCTTAGGGGGCATCTGTTATAGCCCTAAAATTCTCTACACATGCATACACGGAATTGGCCCTCTTACTTGCATTTTTTTCCAAAGCACTGCTGAGAAGCTCTTCTTAAAAAACCATTTTTTAGAATATGTACGCACCCTGATGTACTACTGCCTACGTACATACTTAGGCTGAAGCACTACAACCCATGTACATACCCAGGCTGATGCACTACAACCCGCGTACATACTCGGGCTGATGCACTACAACCCGCGTACATACTCAGGCTGCTTCACTACAACCTACGTACATACTCAGGTTGCTCCACTACAACCTGCGTACATACTCAGGCTGCTCCACTACATCCTGCATACATACTCAAGATGCTCCACTATAGCCCACTTATACCTCCAAAAGTTGCAAAAATTAAAAAGTTGCAAGGAATCCGTTGAATATGGGCTATTGGTAGTTTCCCAACTAATCCACCTACTATATCCTGCCACCCAACCGAATAACCATCCTTTTGGAATATAAAAGGAGGTGTTGGGGTCTCATTTCTAATCTAAGCATAAGAACAGTGAAACTCTGCCTGATTTCACTTCCCCTCCTTTCCCAAGATATTGCTGCCTTTTATGAGAATTTCCTAAGAATTCCCTCATTAACCCCTTCTTCCTCCATTTAACCCATTCACTTCCCAAGAATATATCAAAAGGTTAAGAGGAGAAGTTCATACAAGGTGCACTTGGATCTTGGTGATGAGGAGCCCATACTAGGTTCGCGGAACGGTAGCCAACTTAGATTGTAAAGGTATAATCTTTGTGTTATTAATAAAAGAATTACGGTGTCTTGAATACTTTTATTGATTTATGCTTGACATTCTAACATTTAACCCTAATTTATATATGTAATAACATGCTTGTATTTTTCTATTTGTCAATCTTTGGATGCAGGTTAGCCTTGGGAGAAGGCGTGTAGTCAGTGGAACTTCCAAGCGCAAGGAGGTCATCACCAGACGCAGGATTAGAGTTATAGTTACCCGATCTCATTTTTCCTTTCTTTCTTCATATGAGTTTTGGCATGTTTGGGGTAGTATAGAGAATTAATTGAATTTTAGATGGTTAATCGATCTACCTACATTATGAACCCTAGTGTAGATAAAGGGGGGGGTTTCCCGCTAGCACCCACCTTCCTTTTCGACTCCTCTTTCTTACG
Organism: Picea engelmannii; assembly: GCA_009831015.1. Classification (NCBI taxonomy): domain Eukaryota; kingdom Viridiplantae; phylum Streptophyta; class Pinopsida; order Pinales; family Pinaceae; genus Picea; species Picea engelmannii. The sequence goes on from WSFP011406804.1 coordinate 6,001, forward strand.
TGTTTCTTTGTTTCTCAAATCACTCGATGAAAATGAATTCTCAAGAGGAGTCAAGACCTTTGGAAATTTTTCATCTTCCATAGATATGATTTCCTTAGGCTTAAACGATTCATTTTGTATGAAAGTATAGATTCCTTTATCTTTAGGGAAAACCTACCATGATTCTACATTATCTAGAATGTGAGGACGATATAAATGTTGAACATTACAATCATTCCTTCGAGGTAGAAGTTGTCGATTAGGAGATGTTGCAAATAAAACTAACCTATCAACCATTGAATTAAGTTCCCTCTTAACATGAGTGATGTTAAATGATAACAAATTCGAGATAAGCGCCCAAACAACTTGGGTATATTGTTTCACCAACTTATTGCTAGGAGAATAGATTTTACGCACAAGGTCTACAACAAGTTCATAATCGCCAAAAACTGTAAGGTGGCCACAACCAAGGTTATAAGCATTTTTGATGCCTAGCAGTAAGGCTTCAAATTCAGTGACATTGTTTGTACAAGAGAACTCTAACCTATAATAAAAGTTTTGAATCTTTCCTATAGGCGAGTATAAGATAATACCAGCTCCATTGCCTTCGTTTGAGCATGAGCCATTGAAATCCACGTGCCACATACCATCTTCTAAATCAATTTGTTCTAAATTTGTGTCACCCTCATCAACAAAGATAGAGTATACCCCTAAGTCTTCCTCAATATAATTTACATTCGGCTGAGGAATACTCTCTATGTATGGTGAAATTATTCCTTCTCTTAGGACTATGACATTCTTTCCATTCTAGGGAACAGATAAATGTGTCCCATCAAGTGAAATATATCCACCTCTTAGGGCTTTCCAGTCTCTTCCTAGTATAATAGAAAAGTTTCTTACTAGCATGTCAATTACTTGGATGCTAAGGGTTGTCCTTATTTCGGGATGTGCACATAGGACTAAAGTTACATCTTTGATTTCTCCTATTGTTGACTATTGCAGACTATCATAACAGAGAATACTTCTAGAATTTTCATTGGTGCACGATAATCCTAGCTCTTCCATAATTATTTTTGAGATTACGCTTGGACCCAAACTACCATCAATTAGGCAACAATGGGCTATCTTGTCCATAATTTTTAGATAAATGAAAAATGGAGGGTTTTTTACAGGGTGTCTAAAATTATTTACACCTATTTTATTTATAGTGGAATCCTCTTCTTTTGCCTCTTCAGAAAGATTGGCTATGGTGGAAGCTTTTTCTTCCATAAAATTCTTGAGATGCTTTTGTTGTTCAGGGATGACAACCATGTTTAGAAGAGTAGCATCGACCTTGATATTATCCAATTGGTTAAGAATGTTATACTTGGAAGAAGGAAGAAGGGAGGGAACTTCTTGACTCTTAGGAACCTTGACAGTTTGTGCATTAATACCTTGTGAAGATGAGGCTGGAGTGGAAGAGGCATGAGGAGGGTCATATTTTCCTTTAGGAGCATAAGATTTGTTCCTAGTATTTATAATCATGACATCTTATGATTTTTCCCAATCTAGAACAAAAATGGTGGTTTTGGGATTCTTGCCAAAGATTTTATCTCTAACACTCTTCTTAACCTCACAATTTCTTTCTTCGTGATTTTCCTCATAGACGTTACACCAACTGCGAGACATGATGACTTTGGGCTGAAAGTTGTTTTCATTGGTATTCCTAAAAGGTGTTGAGGAAGAAGACGATGCCCCAGGAGTAAGCGAGGGAACATTCCCTTTCCATTCATATGTTATCATTCCCTTTCCGTACAAGTTGTAAGAGGGAAGAAATATCTGTTGTTTGACCGAGTCTCCTTTGGGGAGACCTGTTCTTTCAAGTTTCTCTTCGTACTCTAGGAAAGTGTGGAGAGCAAAGCCAAGATTGTCAATAGAATTTTCTTCCATCCTATGACGATAATGAAAGGGAAGCACATTATAATAATGCATGAAGGTGGCTTGGTTTTGGGGGCGGATTAGTTCATGGATTTGATTGTACAATTTGGTGAAGCGAAGGTTAAAGGACTTGATAGTTTCACCATATTTGTAAGAAATATTGTTGTATTCCCTTAATTGTTCGGTCGGGCTCTTAGATTGTCCATAAGTGGAATTGAACCAATACACCAACTCTTCCCAAGTGGAAAGGAGCTTTGGAGCGAGGTCAAATAAATCATATGTTGTTTTCTCTGATATTGTTACCATTGTAACGGACGAATTGTAGGTGCTAGATTCAAGGGAGAAGATACATGACACGGGGTAGTAGTAGCATCTTCTTCAAGCTGAAAAAGCCCATATTTATTTATAAACTTAGTAAGGTTTGTAGCAGATTGGATAGGAACCTGAAGGATATATAAACTACCAATTACCAATGAAGTTGAAGTTTCGTATGATGAAGCACCTCCAACACCACCTTTGAATGCCATTTTGGGAGTGATGGGTAAGGGGGAAAAGGGTGGACTGGCAGAGTCAGACAAATACCTCCTTAGAGTGATTTCTTGGGTTGCCAAAATAGATTTTCTTCTTCCTATTTCAATGATAGGAGTAGATTCAAGGGACATTCCTCTTCTTCTTCTATAAATTTGAGGGTTTGAGGACATGAAAAAAAAGAACAAAAAATTTAGGAAAAGGAGGGCTATGGATGATTTCTAGGCTACCTTTTCTTGACCTCCTAGCATTCACAGATACTTGTATCTTGTTCAATTACTTCCCACAAGAATTCAAGCTCAACCCAGTTATTAGGAGTTTATAAGATAGTATTGAATAAAGTCAAGGCAATGTTGGTCTGGTCTTTAAGACCGTGTTCAATATTGGGCTTCCTTGTAGAAGGTACTGTCATGAAAAAAATCAGTCAAAGAGTCATAAACAAAAACAAAACTATTCAAAGATAATCGTGAATACAATCAACCAGAGAGATATGGAAGATCTCCCTAGTATGCTCACCAAATAAATGTTGAGGAAAAGGTATGGAACACCTTACTCAATCATTTTCAGATCTTGCATGGTTAGGACAAGATAGTTGGGAATATCACCCGCGATTTATAGCCTCAAAATAATTTGCTCAATCCGTGAGTATTAATTACAAGTATTAAGGATGATTTTATAATTTATATATGTTGCAATCTCAAATAAAGTTTATACAAATCTATTGAAATGTATACAGATTTTACATCAAAGTGAAAATGGAGACCAAAAGCGAAAAAGTAACCAAGTCACGAAAACAAATGTATGAGATAGAATAGAAATATGATTTTATTTCATTATGAGATACCAAAAGTGTTTTTCTCTTTACAAGCCCCTGCAAGGGTATGGAACAAAGTCTGATGTAGACATCTTCGATGAACACCATACAAAAATACTTTGATACCGAAGTAAAAATAAAATTTAATAACCTGGATCAGCTTGCCAAAAACGGATGCCATTTTGACTCTGCAAGAAATCCTTTATCAGCCATGAAAATTAATTCACAAGCATACAAGAATACATAGACTATCAAGGATGAATCAACACCTCTAAAAAAAGTGGCTTAAAAGTATGGTTCAATCTTGAACCTTGATGTCTACAAAAAGACCCTATTGTCAACAAGAGAATTAGGCTTTCAAATAAACTTAGAAATGAATGAAAACTGGAACTATCTCATGTAACTAAAGAGAAAACTTTAGTATTGTTTTTCTCCTTCTAAGGGTCTCTTCATCCAATTGGTATTTTATTCTTTTTCCAATTAGTTTAAGTAGTTCAACTACTTTTAGTTAGTTAAGTCAAATTAGCTTAACAAATTAGTTTAAGAGAAAAAAATAATAATATATAATTAAGGGTCTTAATTAATAATAACTAAAATAGGTGGGACCCCTTGTGACTCCCATCAATTCTTCTTTCTTAATCATCAAATATAAAGCACAAAAGATAATCATCTAAACCATATAACACCCTTGTAACTCCCGTGGATTTTTAAATTGGTAAATATCAACAATAATTTATATCATATCCAAAAAAAATAATATACATCCACATTATCCACAAAATATCCAAAAATAATGCTTGTTGTCCAAAATATGTTGAAAACCATTAAACATTGTCCTTATCACTGGAAAACATAAAAATAAGCATTTAGAATCCATATTTGCTTCTTTGTTGTACCCAACATACTTCTCTTGAGTGGCCTTTGGTTGGTTAGACCTTTGAGGATGTATTTCACTAATCACATGGGAGAATTCATCCTTCAGGTGGAGGTGGGAGGACACAAATTTGGAGGAGTTAGTGGATGGACTAGAGGGGGAGGCTATTGCTTTTCCTTTGTCTTGCACTAGTTGTGGAATCTTAGTTTTCAATCTCTTGCTAGCGTGAGAGGATTGTATTGGTGAAACATCGAGAGAAATTTGAACATTGGGGTTAATTGGTGGTGGTAAATGAAATGACCCAGTGGGCCAACCATGATGGTGAGAGATAGGCTGGTGGACAATTTCTTTCCAATCATCATTTGCGGGGACTTCGGGCTGCAAAGACACATGTGGAGGAACGTGAATGCCAAGAATATTCCGAGGAGGCTGGAAAGGGAGTCTTTATGGTCGAGGGTGCATTATCCCATTGCCAACCCATTTAAAGAACCCAGCTTGGAACAATTGGTTCAATTCTTGCAGGTTAGTGTCAAAATGGATAGAAAATCTAGGCCTCTTATGGCCTCGATTCCAATTTCCCCTGCCTATGTTATTTTAATCATTGTTGCCTCTATTGGAAAATCTCATCGTGTAGCAACTGTTTGTCAGTAATGAGGCTCTTAATTAACCATACATGAAACTCTTCTTACATGAATCAAAACTTGGCTCCAAAATTGACACGAGATACATGCATATCCATCCATAACACATCATTCATTAATTTCCATTTGAACAGGGAATGACAGGGTTCATGAGAAATATGGAGGGAGTGTAATTAGTGAAAAATGGTATCATGGAGGGGATCAATATAAAAATACTATTCAACAATTAACCAAATAATCAACTGTGTATATAAAAATATCAAGAATATCAGTCCTCAACTCTTGCTATGTTAACTTTCTTTTGCTTCCACACAGACTCCTTTTCAAAAAATAATATCACAAAACAGGGATAAATAATTGAATTGGGATCGTGGAGGGAATGTAATTAGTGAAAAATGGTAGAATGGCGGGGAAAATATACAAATATTGTTCAAATCAAAATCAAACCATGCTAACTTTGAGGTAAACGTACAACCATAATATCTTTTTGTTCGAAATTTTTAAAGTTTAAACAATGCTCTGTTTCCAACAATAACCCAAAGCTGATGCTTCCTTAACAAAATTCTCATTGGACTTCGAAACTATATTACGTGGTAATTGATGTGATATTCCTAGAATTTTTGTAACCAAAATAACCATAATAACCATACTTCCATATACTATATAATCAACATGAGTGACATCATAATCATTACAGGAAATACCACTATAGTCTTGGAGTGGAAAAGTCACAACCCATAATACCAAACCACAACAAAGTTCCTTAAATCCCATAGATTCACGCATAATGCTCACAAAAAAAAACTCATAGCCATCATCAAATTGAACCACCATTCACTTCAACCCTTTTTTATTTCATTCTGGGCAGTAATATTCAATTCGAGCATCAGGCATTTCAAACACAGGTGCTTTTGCAAACAATCAAACATGACCATTTAACCAAGATAACATTTGCTATCGGAAACACAAGCTTCAATAGACTGTAACTTCCAGTGAATAGGTGAGAACAAGATTCTTTCCACAATTTCCAAGCAAGAGACCAATTAACCCCATGCCCAAGTAACTGAGCAAGAACAATTCTCTCATCAAACTCAAACTGGAGTAAGCAAATCCTTCACTATAATGCATAGGATTTGATATATATCAATGGCAGTAAGTGGTAGAGACAACATGAAAATTAAACAGAGGGTTTGGCAGTTGCGTAGCATGAAAATTTCACTCCACAGGTGTTTCACCTCAATAGTCACATGGTCGAGGTTATGGCACGGGTATATTAACCACATAGACGAGCAATGCTAATTTATAGGTGGAGTATTCACAAAAACCGGAGGTAAGGAAGAGATGACATATTTCAATAGGGAGGCTAAACCCACAATAAAGAACCATAGGCAAGGAAGGCCCAACCACCAAATTTTACTCAACAAATATTTGCTAACAGTTACACACAACAAAGATACCGTGACCATTTTTTAATGCCAATAGTCTTAGAAAAACCACCACAGGAAACCAAGGATGCAACCATAAATACACAGTCCCAAAAAATCACGACATCTTGAGAAATACACAGACCACGAGCAACCAGAGCCAACACTTGATTTAAGAGTAGAGTGAAGTTCATGGATGAAGAAGTAAGAAAAACCCCATACTTGTAAAAGATTGCGTAACAAGAAATGACCAAGGTGTATTCTTCCTCCACGGTTGAGCAAGGCGGAGCAAAAACAACTAACAAAGTGGAATGCAAGAATGACTAGGGTGGTGGGCTCGAGGAGATTTTGAGTGACGTGCATTTACTACACATCTCTTCCTCCTTCAGATTTTCATTCATGTATTAGTATGAGCCAAGCCCACTAGCTAGCTCACCATACCATTAACATCCAAAACCATCAATACAAACCAAATATTCCAAATTTTTCCATGTTATAATTTGCAAAGTGCACGATATTTCAATTTGCAAAGTGCACCACCCCTTGCCACTATCCATATTTCTCATATGAAAAATTGCTAGGAACACAACCAATTTGAAATTTAAACCAATGCGCATAACAATAGTAGCAAGGGTCGAGGTGATCACCAAACTTTGCTACGAACAATATACAATATCAAAATTAAAACTGGAGTGTAATTCGTTCATCCCAAAGGCAACATAATCATATTTTGCAAGAGGTAATGAAGATCACATTATTTCCTATTTTAATCATCAGAATTCCTTATCACAAGCATCTTAACCATGATTTGAAGCGAATAAGCTATAGAAATTGTGTCGCAACCAGTACATAGGAAAACAAAATATAAGTGTCGCTTCTCCATCATAGTGCCATAAGTCAAACAAGGGGTCCCACCTACTAGTATATTATTAATATAATTAAATAATAAAGTTTGGCAATCATTTCCGAGCATAGTATCCAATGTTTCACTTTTAAGCGTCAACACTAGGGAACTTCTCTCCATCCTTGGTCCTCTCATATCTTGGTAAAAGAAAAATATAATGTATTTTGGTCATACAATGTGCTTCCAACCTCATAAGGGGGCATTTGTTATCACCCCAAATTTGTTCACCTAGCCCAAATTAAATAGGTTTACCAAATACACCACATATAATATGAGTTACACTTATTTGACCCATTTCACATCATTTTACACCACCATGATCTAAGAAAACACATTTCCTAAAGTTATTAAACCTCTTTTTGACCATTTCCTCTTAGAATTATCCAAAAAGAAAAGTAAATTAAAATAAAATAAAGTGGTTATGCAAAAACCCTAAAAGTAGTTACTAAAGTTGATATGGTAATTAAATCATTTTTTATTATGACCATGTCAAGGAGTTAACCACTATTTTTATTATAATTACCAAGAGGTCACTCCATTTCCATATCACCGATCCAAGTAAGTACATACTACCAAATTTTCTCTAGACATTAATAGACCCTTTGTGCTTGATAGAATTTTTGGCAACAACCATAGCCACTTACAACCACAAGGAGAGGAGATCAGCCACACACACTAGGGAAGAAAAAAGAACCATCCCAAGGAGGAGGTAAAGGAGCCACTTTCTCCAAGGATTTTCTCCAAAGTGATTGTTTTTTTAGCCTCCCACTAGAAATGGTATCATTATTTTATTCTTAATCAGTTTTCCATTCATGTTTTATTTTCTTTTTGTTGTTGTTATTTATTTCCTCTCATGAATGATGAAAACATTAAAGTAAAAGATAAAACTAGAAGTTAGGGTATCTATATTTATTTTCCATTTTTGTCTATTATCTAGCATAACCACTAGATCTAGATATTTTTATAACCCTTTTTGTAGATTTCTAACATCAAGGGATACCTTGTCCTTTACAGTTGCATCGCAATTCTTGTCGACACCAACTCCAGTTTTCTAGGAATGTCAAGGTATCTTGGCTCTCATTTTTCATCAACAATGATGAATCTTGGATGGGACATGGAGAGTTGTCATTAATATTTAATCTTATTGACCCCCTTGATGTTCGATATCATCTCATGCACACATCAAGATGGGTAGTATCTTGTGACAGTTGCAACCCCTAGTTCTAGTAGAAGACCCTTGGGCTTGGCAAGGCTATCAATTCCCTAAAGGAATAATACTTATCATAATTTCTCTCTTCATTTTCTAGGGAACCCTCTCCTTATAGAGGTAATTTACTTTTACTGGCACCCCTAAGGATGATGCAAATTTATACTCGAAAGATTTTCTAGCTACATCATTAGTGATATTTTTGAAAACTTCTCATGCTTAAACAAGGGCCTCCATAATATTGTCTACTATTGCAATTCATTTTCCTACTTTCATAAGCATAGGACATTCCTTCCTTGTTTATATAAAAAAATCATATATCCAATGATGTTTGGTTTGTCTACATGCAATTTCTCATCACTTCTGTGTGGTACATTCTTTCCTCTCTCTCTTTCTCTAGTGTGTTAGTTTACAAGCATGTGGGAATAGAAAATGATGATGCATTTTGTCTATACAATATATCCTAACCTCGTATATCAAGGGGGAGCTATTATCACCTAAAACATGCTCATAGAGATATATGGGTGATAATTGGATACATAATCATTACAATTTCACAATTGTTACTTCGTGGAATTAATTCATCACCTCAAAAGGAGTCACCAAAACTATACACACTATGTTTTTTTTTTTCACTTGCACGGTATGCCAACGAGAATTTTGCATGAATTGAACAATTTTTCCTTTGATAGTCGTGCAAGTATACAAGACACAACATCTCAACTAACTTTGTCACATTTAAGGAAAATAAGCCATCTTAGGTACTCCTAGCATGGTGTACATGTAGGACTTGAGCTCCATTACCATTTATAATCAGTGCTTGGGTAGTTCCAAGTCTCATCATACATGGGGACCTACATTTAAAACTAATTTATTTCACACTTGGAACCATTTTTAATGAAGTTAGAAGAAGTTCTATAAATATAGGTCATTGAGCAACAATTCAAGGAGGAATATTTTAGCACAATTATGCTATTAACATGAATACAAAGACCTCTTTTATTATGCCTTCATCTTAACAATTCATATCCCCATGTTTATTCTTGAGCTCTTCCCTTAAAGAGGAAAGAACACTTATTCACATTTCACTTGAGAGAGAGAGAGAGATAGGTTATTTGGAGATAAAAGAACCCTTCCAAGGAGAATGTGAGAGATTACTTACTCAAACCATTCTCCCCATGTGTACATCTCAAGGCCCAAATCTTTTCATTGGTAATAGAAGGGTAATTTGATTCCCAATATTTTGTTTTTTAAGTTTCTTTTTTTATATTTTTATATTTTATTATCTCTTGCAATGATACTCATCTAATGGACTCATCAAACTAACATTTTTTTGTCTATAGTGTTGCAACCTACCTATTGTAAAAGGGTGTTTTTATCTCACTATTATGAATAAAATCCCTATACTCATCCCTACATAAACCTATAGTCATCTCATTGTTATAGTAAACTAAGAACAACACTAGGGAAGATCACTCTTCCATACCATGGTAACAAATAGTATGGATAAGGGTACAATATACTCTCTTAGTTGGTTCCATGAAATATTCAACCAAGCATTATTGTTGGAAACCCTTCAGTATATTAGAGAGATATAGAACTTTAAACTCTTATGTCATTAGGACCCTACAAGTCCTATCCTCTATAGATAGCTAATGAATTTCCCAAATCTTTGCATCCAAAAAGAATTTGGAAAGTATATTAATGCAATAGTATTCAACACGAAGCAATACACAGACCAACATTTTAATAAAAATTATAGGTTATTCCAACACAATTATGAGAGACCTATCTCAACCGATTCCTTATTTCATACTTATTATGTGGGTCTACCTCTCTAGTAACCCTTTTTGTGTGGACCCAATAAAACAATGTTCATGGTATATTTGAAAAGACTCCTTACATGAGGATGGGGGCGGGGGAAAATATTAAGTAAAACATAATACATTTTACTCAATATGTAACATCCTCATTTTCAAAACCCAAACTGATGATGTGTATTGTAAATATAGTATGTGGCTAAGAGCCAAGCGATGTATATTGTAAATGTGATGTATGGCCGAGATCTAATATGTAAATGATGTAAATTGAAATATAATGAATGAAATGAATCGCAAGCTATAGACGGACATGAAAAAAGATTGGGGGCTAAGTATCCATAAGAGAGGGTAGGGGTCTAGGGGGGGATTTACCCATAACTATTAAACCAAAACCCATTTCCTATTTTTTCTCTAAATTATCCTTGCCATAAACCTTCCATTAGTTGTTGAGTGTTCTAGAGCCCAATGATTGAATTCATGTAGGAGGGTTGGTGTGAGAGTCACTTCCATAGTTATTGAGAGCATAGAGGTTGAGTACAATCATCTTGGGGAAGAGTGCAAGTCAAGCAAGCAAGAGAAAGAGAGGAAATTCATATGGGTAGGAGAGCATATTTTGCACATTCACATTTTTGCATAGAGAGTTGGTTTTACATGGAGTTTTCTAGCCAACAATGGAGTTCTAAGTGTGAGAGCTTGTAGGAAGTTGTTGTGGACATGTTTGGCTACTGTTAGGAGCTTTAATTTCATGGAAAAGAGGTTGTGTCTCTATGAGTGACGAGTTGTTCGAAATTCATCCAAGAAGCATGTGTTTTGGTTGTTGGGTGAATTTGTGTTGCAATTGTAGAATTTCTAAAGTCCCAACAAGTAGAATTCATGTCCAACCTATGTTGGAATCCCTGGTGGGGAGTGGAAAGGCCTAAGGGACTGTGAGCAGTGAAGGGGGATTTCATCCATTGGGTTGTGCAAGTTGAAGGGAAGTGTGATGGTGGACTGGAATTTAGTTGAGATTTTAACTGCTGAAAGGGGGGTATTAGTCAGCTCCCTATCTCGGCGGTGTCTTACTGTTGAGAAATGGAAAAGGAAGGCTTTGGTTTGGATGAACATCTATCCTCTGCAATGGGTTGCCTATTTACATAAGATTAGTTTTGTTCTATGTTTTGTTCAAATATGTTAAATGTTGATATGTATATTTGTTGTTCATCTACTCTGTGTTATCTTAGTTAATGTTGCTTGTTTTGAGCATAATGATGCATTTAAATACCCGTTTGTACTGTTGAATGTTGTTCCATGTTATTTAGTTATTGTTATGCATAGTTGAGAAATTGTATTTATGTTTTTATTGAGCATGGACAACTGGATGAATTCATATTTCATGTTGTTTGTTGCTTTCTGCATTTAGATTTAGTATGAGGAATTTTTTGGGGGTTGTTTTAGTAGTGACGTGACGTAGCTAGGGGATGGGTACATTACAAAATGGTATCAGAGCTAATGGTTCAACAATGGAACTGTATGGGCCAAGAACCAGAGAGAATTTGAGTAAATTCATTGTTGTAGATTGTATTTGTGACAGATTTAGGGAAAAATAGAGAATTTATGGAGAAATCCCCAAATCCATTGGAAAAATCCAAGCTTAAATGACTCCAGATGGTTTTAAAGGGTTAATGGAGTAGAGCAGTAACGTTGTAGAACACAATTTGACTATGAATGGTTGAAATTTGATTTTTAATGACCTCCTATAGAGTTATGGGAAGTTTGGCGAATCGACGACTGAGATCACTTCTAATCTTGAGATCGACGACTGATATTCATCATGATAAATTCAAAAATCCCTTCGGTTCGACCATTTGAAAGGTTGATCAATTCGATGGACAAGATTCATTTTGATGGTTTTTGAAATGGATTAGATCAACGAATTATATTCGTCAGGTTTTTTGGTAAAAAAATTCAAAGTATGGAAATTCACCAAGAGAAATCGTCAATGACCGATAGTCGGGTTAGCCGAAATGGAGAATATTTTGGTTTGGCTAAAGGACATCTCTAATCGCTAACAACCGATGGTCATTGTCGGTCGAATCCCACGAAGCATTTTCAATCATTAATGGAAGTTGTCGATGGTTGATGGGCTAGTGGTTGGGCATCGACCGATTCAACAAAGTGTTTTGAAACAAGTGAAAAAAGTCACATATGGTCGATGGGTTGATGGTCGAGCGTCAACCAACTCGACGAGGAGTTCGGATCATCAAAGAGAATCAACCAATGGCCAATGGGGGGAAGGAGGGTGATGATGTGTCATGCCACATCAACACCCATGCGTCATTCCACACCACCCAATTTGGCACCTCAAGATGTTGTGTCATGCCACTTCATCATCCACGTTTCATGCCACATCATCCAACAAAAGTGGTCGATGGTTAGGTCGACTGATTTGGGGAACTGTTTTCGATAGTCATCAGAAATTTTTTATTGCCAATGGGACTATGGTTGGGAATTGGCTGAATCAGTGAGGAGTTCCATTCACCAATGAAAATTGCCAACGATCAATGGTCGAATTGACTGATTTAGATATGTTTACAAATCGATGGTCAAGGGAATGGGACGATGACTGACAGTCGCATCAGTAGATCAGGAAAAGTGTGGTATTCGCACAAGGGAGAATGTGAGTCACTAATGGTCGATGTAGTGTGGATCAATGATTCATATTCCATGTGATTTTAGATCAACACTTTAGGTTTAAAAAGTTGTTAGAGTAGTAAAATAGTCAATTTTTTAAGAATTTTTTGGGTTTTCACAGGTCACGAACTTGTGAGCCGATTTTGAGGCCCTAAACAATGTTTTTAGGTAGTCGAAACCCACGAGAATAAATTGTACCAAGGTAAAATTTGTCTTTGCATATCAAATAAAATAACTTGGAGAGATCTATCCAATGAGATAAATAGTTCACAAAATGGATCTCATATGAGGAAGTTACAACCAAAACAGTGAGGGTAAAAATTTGCACCAAAGTTACTTCCGGAGGGTATAACTCCATGCTGAGCATCCCGTTTGGAGCACCAGAGCAATCGATGGAAGAATTATGAACCAAATAATCTAGTGGTGGATTCACAATTTGGTTATGGGTATTTTAAAATGTGTTAGGAGTAAAAGAAGACACATGTAGCATGCATGGATAAATTGGATAAATAGTCAAACCTTCTTTGGACCATAATTTTCAGATCGGAGCTTAGATTTGAGAAAACGAATAATCGTTAGAAAGGTATTGAGGAGTAGAAGACATATATCCACCCATAATTCTAAATTAGGCATTATATTTTCTCATAAAGTGATAAAATAGATTGTTGTAGGAGTAAATGAGTGGAAATTGCAGCATGTGGATGTTGTAACGTTTTGCTTAGAACTCAAATTGAGGCATGAGAAAAACTGTTGGAAAGATGTTTTAGAGAGGAATGAATTTAAGGAATCACACTTGGGAGTATTTCATTAATATTATTCATAATTTAAAATGAATAATGGCATGTAATCTAATTAATAAATATTTTGCAATATGCTTAATTCTAACAACAATTATTGCATGCACATTCTTGCAGAATTAGAAATGAAGAAGAACATACTTTAGTTCCTATATGAGAACTAGAGACATGGAGGATTCTCAAGGGCCTTACAACCATGAAGAAGAAATTATAGTTCTGCATCTCATCATGGGTAATGCTAAGATTGAGTCTAATGGAAGAATATACAAGCATGAGTCTGTAACTACGAGAAGATAGAAAAAATAAGTACAGAGCTATAGGGTTGATAATGAGAGGATCATGAAGGATCAAGAAGAGATACTTCAAAGCATGAATATGTTGCAGAAGCAAGTAAACAAATATTCAGGAACAAGTCAAGAAGTTAGTGCCAAGCAAGTGGAAGTATCTAGGTCTCATGATAGGAGGGATGATCATGGAGGATCTATATGATCAAGGAGTATTAGTATACATCAACATCATCATTCTCGGGGCACTTGAACTGTTTTAGATTGTTATTGTTATCCCCTAAGATGTTACAGGATGTTATTGGAATGATGTAGAGGCAACCCAGGGGCCAAGACTCGAGATGAATCTTAAGGCTAGATTTGCAATAATGTAATTATGCAATATTTTGGAAGGTTTTCCCTCTCTCTCTCTCTCTCTCTCTTTATTTTGAAATTATAGGACCTCAAACAATTATCATTTCAGCTAAAAAATTCTCTCAACTATCAAAGGAATTTTTCCATGAGTGTTTCATACAATCAAGATTGAAAGGAAGATGAAATAGTGGATCAAAGAAAAAATAAAATAAACATACATGGAAGTAATAAGAATGAATCTGGTAGCTACCCAAAGGGGTTGGATCCAATGGTGGAAAGCGATGATTTTTTCACCGTTGGGAAAGGTTCAATTCCCATGAGGGCTTTACCTGGAGCCATGGGGAACCTTGAGGTAGTGGTCTAACGTGTGGTTGCACCCAGAGATACTATATTAAATGATATTGTGACCCATGCACACATAAGTGGATCAAATACCACCCCCATGTACTCCAAATTTTTAGTCCCAAAGTGGTTGGATCCAATGGTGGAAAGCGATGAGTTTTTCACCGTTGGGCAAGGTTCAATTCCTGTGAGGGATTTAACTAGAGCCATGGGGGAACCTTGAAGTAGTGTTCGAACATGTGGTTACACTCAGAGACACTATATTAAATGGTATCATGACCCATGTACACATAAGTGGATCAAATCCCACCCCCATGTCCTCCAAATTTAAAATCCCACAGGGGTGTAGACTGATTGACAAGTGCCATGTAAATTGAAGGAAATATGTAAAAACGAGGTCTCAAGTTCGATTCTCACCTTGATTTAATCATGCTCCATGCTTGTGGGTTATGTGGACGCACCCGGAGGTTATAGAGGTAGTAGAAGAGAATCGACCTCGTGTCACACGAGTACGAGAATCACGAGTTTCTGATTCTGCCAGTACAAAAAAAAAAAGAATGACTCTGGCAGCCTATGGAAAAGAGTTGTGTGCTAAGTAATTAAGAATTCAACGACTCTAACATATGCATACAAATCAATAAAACCTTCACACATTCAAATACATGGAGATACCCTTTGCATATCATTTAAATGTACAAAGAAAATGACAAGAAATGGTCATACATTCATAGGAAATCACTTCTATGTCATTACTAGACATCATACAATAGCACTGACCATGGTGAATGGCTTTTTGCTTGAGATTTTATATGTCAGATATGATACAAGAAAATCAAAGTGGGAGGAGATTCTTTACAAGAAAACAAACACAATAGAAGAATTACAAACTGAAAGCTTAAATGCATGGGATGAATCTATGGATGCCTATTGCATTTATCAACCGATTGTACTCAAGGTTTCCGATCAAATAGATATGGTTATAAGAAACTATTCAATTCCCCAAAGTGTCGACCCTAAAAATGGGTGCTCCCCTTGTATTGTATTCCTCTCGCTCATTCCATAAAACTTCTTCCTGAAACCACTTATAGGCTCTTGAATATTCTTATGACTTATTGATTCTTGAGCGGTTTTCTTCCTGGTGAAATTGTAAAAATTACCTTTACCCACTGGATTTTTGTTATGTTGAGATCGTGGAGAAACTGGAGATTCACAGGAAACAATAACCATCATGATATACTCCTTATAAATATCTACAATCATTTCCCTCTTTGGTTGGAAGATTGAAATCATAACTACACAGGCATGAGACTTAGAAGCCGTATGTTGAAATATTGTAACTGCAAAGAGTATTCTATTTATTATTGAGTTATTATTCATTGGATCAATCCCCTTTTGTGGATTGATCATGTTGGGCATTGTAATTGACGAAATCCCCTTTTGTGGATTGGTCAAACCCTAAATATATTATGCAATTTGAGAAGTCGGCCGCCGGGTAATTAAAGTGGTTTTAACCACTAAGAAGACAAGTCGATCTTGCCTAGTGAAGAGACACCTTTACAACACCTGCCAATTTGTATAAATAAAGGAAGCCAACACATCATTTGTTCACTCACTCAGTGCACAAGTTTGGTAGTTGCAATTGGGAGAAGAAGGAAGAGAGAGGCACATTTCTCAGTGGAGGATATTATCTAGTGTTTGGTTTATTGTCTTGGCATTGTATTGGCTATCTATATTAAGGAATTTTTTGCTAGTGTTTCTCCCCCATGAGGGTTTCCCAAGATAAATGATGTGTATCTTGTGATTATGTTTCTCTTAGTGATCCTATCTATGTTATGGTTATCTATTAAATTAAAAATAAAACTAATAATATCTTAAAACTTATTAACATGGTATCGGAGCTAAGCTGAAGAGAGAAACTTTCACTGGATAAAGAAAAACGTTATTGTTGTCGTACAAGAAAATTAGGGATTTTTATTGGAGAGTAATTTCAACCTAAAAAACATCTAGAAAAGTGTGCCCTAGCCTAGGGAACTCTTTGGAACCTTCAGCGCACTTTTTCAATGGATAGAACTCCCGGAAAGTGAAACCCTAGTTTTCACTAGTACCAGAAAATAGAAGTACCAAAAAACTAGGAAACTAGAACCAATACCAGAAGCACTAGTCCATAATTATGCTAGTCCAGTTTGAAGGGGAAAATTTTGGATTTTTTGAAATCTAACTGCACCAGGATACTCACCTTAGACATGCGCACCTTCTGGTAAGTTCAAAATTAAATTCTGAGCATTTTCAATTTTTGGTCATTTTCCTAGCTCTAGGTAAAGATATCTGCAAGCACTAAGCTTGTTGACAAGATAGAAGGTGTGGAAAACTTTTGTGACTATAAGTATAGGATTGCTCTCATTATTGAAGAGAATTACCTAGCAAGATTCATTAAATAAGATATACCAGAACCTGTCGATGCTGCAGCTAAAGAAAAACACCAAAAGGACACAGATAGGGCCAAAAGAATCATTGTTGATTATATTAAAGATCACTTTATTCCTCAAGTGGCCTCAAATAAGACTCCAAAATAAATGTTTGATGCCCTAACCATATTGTATGAAGGGAATAACATCAATTATAAGATGAATCTAAGAACTCAACTCGAAAGTACAAGGATGCAGAAAGGAGAAACAATTCAAGAATATTTCTCTAGAATATCACAATTCAAGGAATAGATAGAAGAAATTGGTGATAATATAGATGAAGAAAAACTTATAATGATAGCCCTTAATGGTCTCACAATACCTTGGGATGTTTTCATCCAAACTATTTGTGCTAGAAAGGAGAAATTAAAATTTGACAGACTTTGGGAATAATGTGTTCAATAAGAAGCAAGAGTAGCTAACTGAGAAGCATTACTATCAAGAGATGAAGATCAAGCCCTAGATTCCCATACTAAAGGAGGAAGGAAGAATTCTCACTTCCAGAAAGAAACTCATCAACATAAGGAGTCTCACCCTCCTAGGAGATTCCAGGAGTTTCAGAAAGGTCAAAGAAGAGAAAAAGATTTCTCATCCTATCAATGTTACCATTGTGACAAGATGGGACATATTGCTAAAAAATTTCCATCTATATGAGAAGAATACAAGAAGAGAAACAAGAGGCACCATGCCCATATAGTTGAAGATGAAGAGCCACCCACAAAGATGATAAAAGAACAGATTGAAGACTATGTCTTAATCTCTTCCCTCTCAGGATCAATGTCACATGGTGAGGACACTTGGCTCATAGATAGTGGTGCTTCCAAGAACATGATAGGTCAAAGAGACATTCTCTCTTGCCTTACAAAAAATAAGTTTCCCCAGAAAGTTACACTTGGAGATGATTATCAATACCCTATCAAAGGAGTAGGAGAATCAAATTACAAACTTGATTTAGGGACCCCAATGAAGATGAAGGATGTACTATATGTACCATGTTTGACAAATAACTTACTTTCTATCTCAGGTTTAGAGAAGAAAGGATTCAGAGTTTCCTTCATAGATGGAGAAGTTATTATGTGGCCCAAAGGAAAAACCATGGAAGAAACAATTGTTATTGGAAAAGAAGATGTTGGCTTGTATAAGCTAAAAGGTCACTCAAAAGCAGCCTTGACCCATTCCATTGAGAATCCATGTGAAATTTGGCATAGAAGACTAGCTCACATCAACTACAAGGAATTACCATATGTAAGAAAGGCAGTCACAGGTCTACCAAAATTCAATGCTGACCATGAAGGTGTGTGCAACGGATGTGCACAAGGAAATAACATCAAGAACCCTTTCCCGAAGAGAGAAAGTAAAGCAGAAGGAGTCTTGGAGCTCATTCAATCAGATGTATGTGGCCCAATTCCATCAACCTCCATCAGTGGGTATGTATACTATGTGTATTTTATTGATGAATATTCTCGCAAAACCTGGTTTTACTTTTTGAAATCAAAAGATGAAGTGTTTTATAAATCCAAGGAATTCAAAGCCTTGATAGAGAATATCTCTGAAAGAAATATCAATATACTCAGGTCATATAATGTAGTAGAATACACCTCAAAAGAGTTTTCAAACTTTTGTAAAGATGTCGGGATAAAGAGGGAGCTCACCACTCCCTACAATCCTCAACAAAATGGTGTAGCAAAAAGAAAGAACATAACTATAATGGAAGCAGTGAAGACTATGATCCATGATCAAGATCTTCCAATGAACTTATGGGGAGAAGTAGCGAAAACAACAGTATATGTACACAACATATTTTCCCATAGTGCACTTGGGTTCAAGACCCCCGAAGAGATGTTCTTTGGAAAGAAGCCAAAAGTAAGCCATATCAAAATCTTTGGTTGTCCAGTATTTGTACACGTTCCGAAAGAGAAGAGAACCAAGCTGGACCCTTGTTGTTGGGTATTCTACCCTACGGACTAATAAACTAGGGCTCTAAACTTATACGCAGATCATGACCCTTAAGATTTAACTTTTGACCTTCTACCCAAAATCTCAATCCCTTTTCTCAGGCAAACACGGGAAGAATAAACCAACCTTTTTCCGACGGTTGAAGTATATCCTCCGTTGAGTTGTTGTCTCCTTTCTGCTACTCCTTCCACAAAGCTTCCTGCAATCGAGACAATACTATGCATGCATACTACTGATATACTAGGGGGTTAGAGATAAAACACAAATCAAATAACATAGATGAGACTCATGTATTCGGGACGGGAAAAGTATCTTTTTCATTAACTTCAATATGAACCAACTTACAATGATTTCTGAGGCCGGTCACCGTTCCACGATCCT
>ML859641.1:7570-18340 GCA_009831015.1 Picea engelmannii
TTCATGGATGTGTACATTTTTGTACATATTGGCCCTTCTTTCAAGGTTTACTCCAATATTCAAAATTGTCATGGATACAACCTTACCTCTTCATGGATGTGTACATTTTTATAAATATATATGTAATGCGTGCAAGTGTAAACTATGTTCATCAGATGGGTTATAACTTTTTAAAAACAAAATGGTTTAACTATTGAGTAAAATATCTACAACTTTACCCGTTTAGTGAAAAGGTACATAGAACATAAGATATTATAATAGTTTCATATATCAGAGAAAATATTTAGTCAAATGTTACCCTATAAATTGGACAATCTCATGCACAATCCTTATTTTAATCTCCACCAAAGCACATAGCCATTATAAATTGTGTCTACTCAAACACATCTTCTTGAATATGTGGACATCTAATGCCAAGTAAAACTTGATTACTAGAGAAGATAAAAACATGATTACATTGAGCATTCATATAACCACATCCAAGGGCCAAAGTCATATACAACATAATACAAGAAATTGGTTAGATATTTCAATTTTTTGTATGGTGCGTTTTAGGAAGTGGCAATGATGGTTACACTTTGGTATCTTTGAGTCTTCCAATCTCCTTTTTTATCGTATCAATTGTTTCATTTGTTACATGAAGAGTTTATTTTTTTCCATTTCAAGTTTTTAGATCAAGTTTTAGTTATGAATGTTGCATATAATTTTTACAAAGTATTATTAGATGATCTTGGTTTTACTATACATGTGTATCAAGAAATCCTCCACACAATAAGGCCTAAATATCAATGTTGATATTTCAAGTTCAATCCATTTGTGTGCAGAGTTATCAAACCTTGTAATCCAAGACTTAAGCATGGATTTTCCCCTCTAAAATGTAGGGTTGTTAATCTTAAAGGTTCTAAGGTTCCATTGAGTCGTCTTGTAAAGTTCTAACTGAATTCATTCTTTCACCCATATATATATATATATATATATATATATATATATATAGTAATTACTACCCATACCCTTTCTCTCTTATGCCCTTATCCCAATTTCATCTCTTCCAAATTTACAAACTAAAAACTAGAATACTAGGGTGTACCTAAGTGTCATCTATTCCAAATTTCACAAATTAAAATCGAGAATACTAAGTTTTACCCAAGCAAGATGTACATGGATTTTCCTTGACCTATTTATTACTTGTAGTTTTGAGGTATACCTTACATAATATATAAATTATAAATTGTAGATGTTCTTAGAACAAGGTCTACTCAAGTAGTACACCATAATTAATATATATATAGAATACTTATATTCAATTTTCACTAATATAAGTAATGTATTTGACATAGTTAATGGTTGGTATTATTTCAAGTGGACACTATTCCATCATTAGTGTAAAACTATTTCAAAATTGTCTAGTAGAATAAGATTTATTTGAGTAATAAGTTATAACTAATATATATAAACTAACACAACCACATAAGTATAAGTGGTTGATATACTCAAATGGGCGCAATTATTTTTGAAAGTGGATAAAATTGATGTTCCTAGTTAAACTTGAAACACCAAACCCAAATCTATTTGCAATGACTAAAATGAAACTTTTGAAATACAATTGTAAGAGCCTCACATTTATAATAATAACAATATAGACAAAATAATGTACCCAACCTTGAATCCAACCATCAAAAATAGTTTTACAATTTTCATGTTTATTGATTTCCCAACATTTAATAAAAAAAAAGTTACATAGTAGCTAAGCGTACCATTTTTAAGATGAAGTTAAATTGTTTAAAAAATATATTTATAGTTGTTTGATATTATTATTATTTTTTCATTATTAAAAAATTAAATAAAACTTTTATATTATTAAAATATGAATAATAATAAAAATATTTTAAAAATGATTACATATATTCAATAAAGAAATTATATATTTCAATAAAAATTGAAGTCACATCAAACTTTCCATTTAGTTAGATGTCCTTTGACTTTCGTACATTTGCTCCACCATTGAAACAAAATTAATGGTTAAAGACACAAAAAGATGTATATAGAAGATTGCTTTATGTTTGTTGAATACTCCAGTGAAAACTATAAACTCTCGCCATTGCATTAAATAAATTTGATGGAATACTTGAGCACTGTGTTGTCCACAAGAAAAATCTAAAAATTCTAAGAATGTATGCACGGTTTGGAATGGTCCAAAGTCTCATATTAAAATTAATAAGTACAATCAAGCATACTCAACATCTCAAGAATACCAACATCTATAACAATATTTTTAAAGGGATAATCTCTCACATCTCAATTCTCCTTGAAGGATTTGATGAATGGTGAATATATCACATTCTTCATGTTTATAACTATAACACACCCATGATGGGTCAAAATAAATAAATAAATAAATTAAATTCTTTTTCCTCAATTATTCAATTCCTCCATCCATGGTCTCTAATCTTGGTCAATGGAAGTCAGGGAAAAATTTCAAATCCACTGGACAAGTCTTTTTTCCCTTAAAGCACAGGTTATATGGAACCCACGACTTTCTCCCTAACACCTTTAAGCTTCAACATATTTAGGCACTAGCTCTCCTGGATAAGCCCCTCCCTTTATGTGACCAAGGTTGTGACCAGTCACCAAATCGAAAGGCGCGTTGTGATTTCACGTTTCGTGACTTCACGTCTTGCAAAGTTCACTTACTCATCCTTCCCTCTAAGGAGTTGACGATCCAGATCTCTCCTCGATCCAATAGCTTAGATCAAATCATGATTTCGCATTTCATGAGTTCCCAAAACTCTTACTTCCATCTTCCTGAGTTCTAAACTCCTGATAAGACTAGATATACTGTCAACGATCTTCCTTCGATCGATGACTACGATCAAGACACAATTTCGCATTTTGAGAGTTGGGAGGTTGGTTCACCTATGTTCTCTCGATTCTCGATTTCCCAATATTTGCGAGCATTAGATTGACGACTCACAAATCCCCACGATCTAACAGCTCAGATCAAATTGTGATTTCATGTTTCGTGAATTCTCACAACTCCACTCTTTGACTTCCCTGGATCACGAGTCAGGGAAATGTTGATCTCTTTCCACGTGTCCTTTTGGAGGGACGGTTAGGATCAAATCGTGACTTTCTGTATCTTGAATTCTCACAACTCCACCCTTTGACTTCCCTGGGTCGCGAGTCATCGAGATTTTGATCTCTCGCCATGTCTCTTCCGTGATGGATGGTTAGGATCAAATCCATTCTTTCCCTTGCAAATATTTTGAAGTTCGAATCCTTGAAATCTCAGATCTGCTACCATCTATCTACCCCGACGATGGAAGGTTCCGATGACTTCGAAACTTCGGGACTTGGACCCTTGTGCACCTTTCCTAGATACTTTCAAAGGGTTTAACCCTTGTGCACCTTTCCTCGATTCAAGGATTGTTGGTTCTCACACTCAGATCCGACGATCAAGGAGGATTCTGATGGATCCTTAGATCTATGATGCATATCACGTCACAACTTTGGGTTTTGGGAGTCTAGTCGCGCCAATGTGCGAATCTCCCAATGTGTAGTCTTGCGAAGATTGAATGAGTTGAGGCGTTAATGTCTGTGCCCCTTCCTAAAATCTAACGGTCGCGCTAGACCCTGGGACCTCCCGAACGGACCTCATCTATTCATATTCTAAACAAAAATATATCCCCTTTCAATACTCGAACATCAGTATTCTTCCAGAGATTTGTTGGCTCTGAAGGACTTAATAGTTTTTCACTCTTTCTCTTGAACGTAACGTTTGGAAGTATTCTTCCTCCCACTCCTTACATTCATTCCTCAATTCTAGGACCTAAGATGGTTTTGGTCTCTGCCCACCTTGTAGAGACTCAGTGCATACCCACACTACCTCTCCTGAGCTTAATAGACCTTGTCCTTGCAGTGTTTGCAGGGTTCAACCTTCGAAATTAGGGGAGTACTCAATCGAATCTGAGACGACGATGAAATTCTTTGGGGCGAGTATTCTTGAGGAATTAAACTAGAGCATAAGGGAAATTAAGTAGATATAAAAGTCCTCAAGGGACGAATGCATACTCTTAACTAAATGCTTCAATACATAAACCATTTACAAGCGTATAAATATAAGCATGCACTCATTATTTCCATTTGAAGCACAAAGCATTTAAAAAACACTTATCAGAATCATAAGGTGTGATGTGACTGCTGAGAGGGGTGCTCGTTTCCACCCAACCATAGGCTCAGTCACTCCCACTGGATTTATCACTAGCCACCCCTCGATGTTAGGCCACGATGCTTTGAGATTCAATCTATTACTTCTAGCTCAATGAAAATTAGAGACAAAGGTTACTCTACTTCTACCTATATAGGAATAGATGAGGATGAAGGTTACTCTCCTTCTCCTGACTCAGTCTCCATTTACTGTGATCAGAACTCACTTTTCACTTTCAATCCTTCCTTGGACCTGAGAGTTTCTTCTCTTGCCTTTGCATTTTTCCGCAGCTCTCCTCTACCCACCCCCACGCTTCCTTTCTTTCCTTCCTTAGCAAGATTGCATGTGTCTCGGATCCCCAGTCTGTGGTCAGGTCTGGAAGCCTTCAGATGGGCAGTTTTCCCCATCCCCTCCTTAACTCTTGAGGAGCCCTTCCCACCTACCAATATGACTGAAATTCATTTCGGGTCAAAGGGTTGTTCTAATCTCGAGCAATTAAAAACCAGCATAGTACTAGTTCGATGGCGGTTAACGCAACCCTTCTGGGTCCCCTCCACTACCTTCCCATTAGAAATCATAGTCTCTCTTAGCACATCCCCTTCTCAGCAGTCATTCAACACGTTTCCATTATCTATTAAAATAACATTAATTACATTCATCAACCTTTATACAAAGGTCCACCAAATCAAACATTCACACTTTGAGTTTGCCATAGTTCCTGACCAATAAAGTTATATTTATAGACTGGGGGAAATAGAGTGTTACAATAACCATGTGGTGGATCAAATGGATAAGAGTGGTTCGAACCTTAGTGAAGGGATGATTGAAATTAATGGATTGTGTGAGTATTTTCTATTACTCTAACCCCTCAATGGATTTAATGTGTGATCTTTATTGGTGGTCTCATTTTCTCTCAAAGTGTAAGTCAATGTGAAGGCATGTACATTCAATCCACTTGTTAGTATTTGTTCATTTAAGTGGTGACTTGTGAGAGAAGAGTTATTTAGGGATTTCAAATGGAGAGATGGTGTTATTGGCATGGTTTCACATTATTTCTTGGTGCTTGGGAAGGAACAAAGAGCAGAGATTCGATATTTTGATGGTGTTTTCACACCTTATGTTGTCTAGTTCCCCTATGGACTTTAGGTTCTTACATCTATCATTTATTGCTTTCCACTTTTGGTTTTTTTCTCCCCTGCACCCATTCTTAGTTGATACTTTCATGTTTGTAGGGTCCCTGGAATTAATGAAAATGACTTTCTAGAAATTTTTTATTGGAGCTTTGGGATTACAATTCTAAATCTTAGCGTAAATTATAGTGGTGATGTATGGGATTTTTGGACAAATTGAGGGACCCATGCTCAATTCTTTGGCTCTACTCACCTAGTTATTGTTATTGCTATGTCTTCATATATCGGTTTTTCTTCATCCCCTGGTGTCTTGGGTGGTATTAATGGTGACATTCCCTTTAAACTTAGCGTGACTAATAGTTGGTGAGTGGTTTTAGTTAAGGAGGGTTTGTTCTTAGAAATTGAATTCCTATGTTAAGGAATCTTTGATATCAGCTAGCTCCAGGGTCTTCTTTCATCCAAATTCTATTATTATTGCTTATTTCTCTTCTTGTTGCTTGGTCTTTGTTTCCATAAGTATTTACAAGCACATAAACATTGGTGGACAGGGGAAAATAAGTGTTTCTTTTGTAAATCATAATTATGTTATATCTAGTACTGAATTTACAAGTGGCTTTAGCTTCAAGCCTATCTTAGCAGGATTCATAGGTGCTTTATTTGGTTCGGTAATGGAACCCATTGGGATGGATATCAAGAATATTCTATGGCGACATGAATACATTTTGGAAGCAAACAAAGTTGTTATTCAATAGTTGATTGTTATGGTGGAGAATTTGGAGCAGGTTCTCTCGAAGCGTATTGAAATTTTGTAAGTTGAATGTAAATGTTTGAGAGCTTTGATATTGCCTAAGCATGAAAAGTATGCCACCATTGACCAAGTCTTTGTAGCATCCCAAAATATTATCTCTAAAGAAGTACATGGAGGTCAAGAAATTGTTCCAATGGAGGTCGAAGAATAATACCCACCTCAAAGTGGAGCATGGGGGATCCCACATCATGGTTCAAATAATAATTAATGTACTACAAGGTTATATTTTTTATGGGTCAATTCATGAAGAAATATTGTTTCCAAGCACTTTGTAATTTTCTGCGGATAGTATGTAGAAGAAAACATGGCCATGAACCATAATTGTGTATCAACACTGCTGAAATTTTGACATTTTCAATTGTGCAACTGTTGTATAATACAAAGTTTTAGTTACTTAAAAAAAAAGATTCACAAATAATTTGGTGCTTGCAGATTGTGTAGTGCTTCATAAAATAATATTTTAATATTTCAAAATTGTTCCCCGTGTAATATTACTACACTCTTTGGTTTTGTCTTTCATTTAATTTTTAACATAGGGAGAGTCATAATAACGTGAGAAAGAAATTAGAACAAGGAATATTGACCATTATAAATGTTGGGTAGGTGTTATATTGTTTGCATGTGTGTGGGGGAGCACATTATATTCGAGGACTGCATCTGACGATCCTAGGGGGGTCGCAGGGGGGGATAGGACTGCCCAAAAAAAAAATTGGTCGGTTTTTGTTATTTTAGCATTTTTGCTATTTTTAACAGTTTTCTAAATTAATCTCGGATTAATGGATTAGGGTTTTGGTAGTTGTGGGATAGCTAAAATATTGTGTATATTGTATTTCTAATGGTGAATGTTGGCACAGGGGTAGACCCAGGGTTCAATGCTTCAACAATGCACCAAAAAAACCCTAACTACCGGCCCTTTGGGTAACACCTGCGAAGCAGATGAAGTCTCACCCAAGGTAGAGGCAGGGGGGTTGTAAGACTCAAGTGTCTACAACCTAGCTGGGACACAGTTCTATGATCACAATACTTAACAAAGAACTTATTCAATAACATTCATCAGTCTTTAACCTTATTCACATCGCAGGTTAAAACCTTAATTACAGAACATCGTAGTATTCATCAAGACCTAATCACATCTAACCATTCAACACATAGCATCAAGCAAATCTAGCATCCATTCACATTATTAAGCACTAAGATACTACATCATATGCATAAAACATACATAAAAATTACAACACTAAGCATAAATCACATCCCTAACATATCAACCACATTGCACAAAGAAACAACAACACATGATATACATGGTTCACCCCAGTGTGGGGATACATACACCAACTCTTCTTCTTCTTTATTATCTTCTTCCAATCTTCTTACATGCACAAAGCCACAAAACTAAATCTGCATAGGACAAGAGATCTGTGCGCACCTCGCCAGATCCTCCTTCCCCGAGTTAGGTCAAGGCATAGAGCCAACTCCTGGTAAGCACAGAGCCTTCTTACAATCACTTTCACTTAGCTCTTTAAGTCTCAACACAATCTTGCACAAAGCCAACTAGTCATGCGCTAAGACGATCATTAACTAGTTACTTCTTACATCGCCTAGATTTCTATTTATACATTACAAAAGGGGCCTAAACATGGGTAAACCCATGGGAATACATCCCATACCCATTACATAAACCCTAAAAAACCAAAAATCCCGCAAAAGGGGGTGAGATCCTATGATCTCTGCTTTGCCTAGGTGCTTCGTCTTCGACCAGCCTATCGAAGTCCCAAAAATGGTCAAACATGACCAAGGTTATTTAAAACTTGGTCAAGGTCCAACAAGCCCCCAACACTCACCTGTGGCTCATCTCGAGTCACTCTGATCTGGGAAATTCTCCTTCTAAGGCCTCGAGCTTGGCTCGAGCTGCCTCGACCTGCTTCTTCGCCAGAGCCTCCTACTAGATGAACTCCTGAATGACTTTCTCGGTGACCGGTCCTTCCAAGCGTTTTTCCACCGTGGTGACCACTTGTTTCAGTTGTGCACCTCCTCCTTCGATCTCTTCAAAAAGCGTGCAGGCTTTGTCCTGCACTGACTGGAGTCTCTGGGTCACTTCCATGACTCTACTCTGGATGGCATGAACGTATTGTTGAACTATGCGCACCTCCTATGACCTTTTCATCTTCTCGACTGCTGATAGTAGCTTCAACCGCGCTTGCACTATCGATGCTTTTTGTTTCGCCTCCTAGAGTTGTGACTCCAATGTCCTTAGTTCTGGGTCGTCTGCAAGGTGTTCATAGGTTTTCACACTTCGATTACTAATTTTCTTTCATTCTAATGCCAATGAATTGATTCTTTCGACTGCGCTCCTGGCATTTTCTTCCATCTGGTCTCACACTTCCTATGGAGTGCTTGGCACAACTTATAGTTCCGGTTCTTCTACTCTTTCTTGAAGCTACTGAATGGATTCAACGATATTCCCCACCTTGGTCTCAGTTGTTCTCTCTTCCATATTTGTTAATCCTGGAACAGAGAGAAGTTCTCTAGTGAATTCCTCCTTAACTCCCATCTGCTTCATGAGCAGTTGTTCTTTTTTCTTCTAGATCCGCGCTCTATCCTCTACAAACTTCACCTAGAGGTCATCTTTCTCTTGCTGCGCAACTCGATGTTTCTCTAGGGCTTCCTCCTTTGCTTTCTTCAATGCCTCTATGGCATGTTATTTTTCTTCCTGGACCCGTCGAAGACGAGCCTCTGTTGCATATGCTAATCTACGTAGTTGGGCAGGCTCATCTCCCATTTTGATACCTTCTGATGATGATGGTGCAGTAGACACTGCGCGACTCGAGTAGAGGGATTTTTGTACCGCTTTCAGCTCCGCCTAAATACTGTCATACATTGTCTCTTTATTTACTTTGTTGTGAAAAAAAATATCCTCTGAAGTGTCTGTTACAGCGACAATGATGAGATCAATGTCATCCATTGTAAGCACAGTCTGTGACTGGGGTTTATGAGGTCGTGACTTCTTCTGTGCTGAAGGTTTCTTTGGGGAAACGTTTATTTTCTTGGATGTCTCGTCCTCCTTAAGGGGATCCTTAGGCAGTGTCACTTCACCCTATTCATGTTTGTCTTCCTCCTTTTTCTCTTCTTGGTCCACTTCGTCACCTCCTCCTCCTTTAGGTGAATTAGGTGTAGTTTCCTCCGATGCATTGTTCATTTCCTACACCTTTTCCTTCTTCTTCTTCTTGTTGCTGCTTGGTCAATCATACTCTTCTCGAGTGTCTACAGGACTTCCGATGAGGTCGAGGTTGGAGAGTTCATTCTATTCGACTGGTACAAGGAATTTTACAGGCCATTCCTTGGTTATTTCCTCCATATCTTCCTCGGTGAGTTTGTAATAGGAATGGAACTCCTCCTTATATTCATCCCCGTGCACAGTGATGTAAATGAAGTGCTTATCTATGTGGAACTTTGTAAGTGGCCTAAACCTATGGAGTTTATTTGGCATCATGCGAGGGAAAGATTCAATGGCCCTCTTCAACTACAAGTAATAGGTGTGGAACACCGCATTGGACTGCCATTGTTTTTCCATGTCGCCCGAATACCAAAGGGTAGTGAACCTCGCAGCCAGTGGTTCAGATGGCTCAACTTCAGAGAAGGTCTCTCCTTCCAACATCTCCCAAGCGACAAAGGTAATAAGAATAAGCAACCAACTGAAGTGAAACTCATAGCCCTGGTCCTGTGCTTCATGACAATCTTGTTCCAACTGGTTGACAAGGTAGCTCACCCAGTTCATCTGCATTCCTTCAATGCATTTTCCTGTGAGGTCGACAATAAACCCCGTGACTTGTGTTTGTTTGTTCTTCCTGAAGAGCTTACCAATGATCAAATGGAAATCTAGGTGCATTGCACCATCTTGGATGGAGGCTACCTTGTAGCCCCGCTTCCCCTTCCCCACATCGTTGTAGGTGTCCTTTATTCGTTGTGCCATGGTGCGATCTATAGCCTTCCCTGGATGAAACTTATAAGGGTCTGGTCCCTGTATACTTAATCCAATGATTATGTGGATTAGCGTCGGATCCACAGTCATGCACCTGTCTAACCATAGATAACCTCCATGGTAGCACAATAGGAGGATTTTAACGCAAGCATTAACCTCATGATGTATGTTGAAGTGGGATACCTTCATCACATTAAGGATGGTGGACCTCATGATCTCCTCATTCCATGGTTGGGGGACTATCTTCGACTTCTTCCATGTTGTCTTTGTCAAGTACTTATGCAGTGCGAGAAGCACATAATTCTTTCTATCTCCTAGGTTAAATTCATTGATATTGAGATCAGGGATCAGCCCTAGTTGTGTTCCAACTGCATGTATCCCCTTCGAGAGGTACGTAGTGATGAGGGTGTACTCGAAGTCTCTCGAAATGTTTTCACAACTAACCGTCATGGATGATTTTAGGGGCTAAATTTCGCTCGTGGGCTAATTTCCATGGTTTTTCCAAAAACAAGATTCGCTATTTTAAAAATGATTCGCCCAAATTCTATAGGATAAAATTATTTTACCTTAAAAATTGCCAAAATTTTATAAAAACTATATAAAATCCTTAGAAATTTGAATATTTTTACAAAAATATCGCCAAACA
>ML859641.1:21619-32926 GCA_009831015.1 Picea engelmannii
GAATAGTTCGTCACAACAGATCTGATAAATAAAACTAAAATCTACACTATGAAGTTTTAATTCCTTTAGATTCTAGAATATTTAGTTATTGATTTTATGCTTATGCATGAAATAGATAAAATGTGGAAAATGTAGAACAATAAAGTACAATCACATACCATCCACAAGATAACACAAAATATTTTCTATGGGAAACCCTTACGAGAGAAAACCCAACTAGAAGGTGAGGTTTATCTACTCTATTTTCTCTGGTATGGAAATAATGCAAGTACAAAGGAGAAGACACTCTCTATGGATCTATGTGGGACATGTGGCCTATTAGGCTACTATAGATAATTAACCCCCTTCGTTATGCTCTCTAATTTCTTGTTGTTATGGCATGGAGTGGTGTAGCTACTGCTAGAAATGAAGCTATGAACTTCTGAAAGTATTGTGTTTGCCCAACAAAACTCCTAACTTCAATGAAATTTGTAGTAATTGGCCATTTCACGATGTCTTCCATCTTTGTGGGATCTGTCTTTATACCCCCTCCACCATTCACATACCCCAAATACACCAAATACTACTCAGTAAACTCACATTTCTTGAGATTGGCTAGCAACTGGTGCTTTTTCAAAGTCTCTAACACCTGCATAAGATGTGAGATGTGCTCCTCCCACATAGCGCTATATACCAGTATATCATCCAAATAAATAATAACAAATGAATCTATATAAGGGTGAAAAAATTCATTCATTAGTCTCATAAATGTAGTTGGTGCATTTCATAAGTTGAATGGCATAACCAACCACTCATACAAACCTTGCCTTATCTTGAAGGCAGTCTTCCATGTATCTTCTTCTTTGACTCATACCTAGTGGTATATTGTCTTGGTTGGCACTTACAAGTGACATATTTAACTTTCCTTTATGTGTGTTAATGATGTAAGACTTCCCATACTCGATCAATTGATATTGGTTGGATCTCTGCATGAATATTGCATCCCTCATATACATGTAGGGGCTTCCAAACACTACTCCACATACATCCAATTCAACTTCATCAATAAAATCAACACTTACAACAAATTTATTTTTACATTGTTTTGTTACCTTTATCTTTGCATCCTTGTTTACCCAACCCAATGGATAGGGGATAGGATGATCGTGAAACTCCAATCCAAGATTTTTTACCAGATCTGTTGCTATGATATTAGTGTGTGAACCAGAGTCGAACAAAGCATCTATCTTGGTCCTCTTGACCTGAATCTTGATGTGGAAAACTTTGGTCATCTCCTTCTCTTCCTAGTGACGAAGGATAATTATATTCACCTCCTTCTGCATAGATGTGCAAACGATATTTTCATCTACATATGAGATACTTTCAAAATTATTGCTCGAATCTATGACTAGAAGGTTCCTTTTCTTTTTGTCCTTCTTGTGGTTCTTCAGGTTCACCTTTGTATGTAGTTTCAAAATAATTTCCTTGGTGTGGCCATCAATGTTGCAATGATTGCAATGGTTGTTGGGATATTTTCAATAATGTGTAGTGGCTATTGTATTCTTATCTTTTCCCCCTTTCCACTTCTTCTTGAACCACTTGATTTCCCCTTCTTTTGGCCTATGTTTTCTAGGTACTATACATGTACTCACACCTCATCCATTGTCCTTGGCTTGAAGAGAATCACATGCTTCCATAGATGACTATGTAAACCCCCTAGATACTTGAGGAGTATATTTGGATTCTTTAGAGATATACCTATCATGATATCCATCTTTTTGAACTTATTCATGTACTCTAGTACACCCTATCCATGCTTCTACCTGAAGTAGTGTCACCAGATCCATTGGTCCTCTACATACCCAATTGGGACTCGATGAGGGTTTTGAAGTCCTCCCACCTAGTTACGAGTGGATCACCCTCCAGCCTAAGTTGCTATGTATGTCTTTCCCACCAGGTTAAATCATGAGCCTCTAACTTCAATCTAGCAGATGAAATATTATGTTCGTCATCTATATGGTGAACGTTAAAATAAACTTCTAGTTGTTGCAACCAAAGATTCGGTTTTAATGCATCAATATCACCTTGGTATGGATTTATGCCCACTTTCTCTTCCATCTTGAATAGGTATTGTGAAGGGTTCACGGCACTTGAAATCATATGCCCTTTCTCAGATTCTTTCTGCGATTCATTTCCCAATTCTTCCTGATCTCCCAATTTCCCTTCCGATATGATCTCTACGTTATAACTCCCATCATCTATGAACAATCCAAGATTGTCTTCTAGAGCCACCATGAGGAGATTCATATTGTGACTGATGTCAAAAACTTGTGCTTCCAACCTCTCAAATCTGTCTTGTATTAGATCTCGAGGGTTGTTATGAACAAACTTGTTCACCATGGCTAGGGTTCCTGAGACTTCTCTTTAATCCAATTCCTAGATCTTGCAACTTCCCACAAATACCCAAAAAAAACAACAACTATGGTACCAATATGATCTACAAACTACTGTGGATATTCCACTAGAACAGTCCATCACATCATATTTTATAAATAAAACTTAAATATACATTATCAAGGTTAAATTCCTTTAGATTCTAGAATATTTAGTTATTGATTTTCTGCTTATGCATGAAATAGATAAAATGTGAAAAGTAGAGAAAAATAAAGTACAGTCACGCACTATCCACAAGATAATACAAAATATTTTCTTTGGGAAACCCTTATGGGAGAAAACCTCGCTAGAAGGAGAGATTGTTCTGCTCTTTTTTCTCTAGTATGGAAATAATGCAAGTACAAAGGAGAAGACACTCTCTATGGAGTTATCTGAGACTTGTTTCCTTTTAGGATACTAAAGAACATTAACCCCCTATGTTATCTCTAAAACTTCCCACTCCTAGTTTTTCTTCTTTGCTATGGAACAAAATACAATAACATAGAATGGAACCCCTTATCCTCCTAGTAGCTTGGTATTTAACATAGCCCGATAGCCATCTAGGGGTAGGTTTTTTACTTCCTCAACACTCAATTGTGGTAGTGTTTTGAACCTTATAGAATTTTCTTGAAATTTCTCACGTGTCTTGCCCTATATGCATGAGTGATGGGAGTTGACGTGGCATCCTCTCATATCGTGGTGGTCAACATGACAGGTCAATTTGTGAGAGACATAACTTTTGCATACAAACTCTCATTGATGCACAGTCTGCACCATTGGAAATTTCTTGGAGTGTAGAACATTTTCAAGGAGGTGGGAATTAGTTCCAAACAACAAAACCACCAAAAAATTCATTTAATGCCTCAAAATGGCTTCAGACCCCAATTTTCCAAACTAGGACCTACCACTAAAATGACCCTGCAAGATGATTCCTCCAATTTTTATACTCTAAAAGCATCGAGATATATGACAAATAATATAATGATCCAATATGGATTAGCATAATTATCATATATATATATATTTCTCTCTACACCAATTTAACATAAAAATGAAATGATGGTAAGATGGAATGAAATATTCAACCAAAGATATGTGATTTATACTTCTAGTAAGCTTGCAATTAAAACATAATCACAAAAATGTGGACCCACAAAAATTAATTCATATTAACATGAAACAAAATCGTGCAAGGGACATGCCACCTTGATTTGTTGTAAACTTTCAATTAACGAGGCATCATAAAGATATAGAACTCAAATCATACATGTACTTCTAAATAATGTTAGTTATAGAGTGAGGTAGTATTTTCAAAGCACACATTAAGGATTAAAGGGACCCACAAAGCACACATGGAACTCTACTTAAAATCAATACTAGAGCAATGATCCAAAGTACACAAAGAAGGGGACACTGAAAATGCACATTCACTTATAAGCAATGTGTGTACTTGTGAGAGGAAGATTCACATAGCACACAATAAATGGGGAAAACAAAGCACAAGGATTGACAAAATGAATAAATAATGGAACCCACACGATACAAGTATTCACAAAATGAATAAGAAAGGGGACCCACAAAGTGCACATGCGCCTAGAATGATAAGGAGGATCATCAAAGAACACAAACACCTCTACATATTGTTAGCACCAAAGTGGGATACGATCTACAATGAACATAAGGAAGGGGACCTGCATAACTCAAGGATCAACAAAACAAGTAATATTACTCTATTTAACCTAAACAGTGATAGCGGCCAAGCAACTTAGGGGTTTGACTCATAGACCAAATGGGAGAAGATCCTAAAAATATTGGCCTTTCTACACTCAAGTCCAAGTAAATGACAAAGAAGGATAAGAGCCTAATTTAAAGAAAGATAATTGCCACTTAAAATTTTAAAAGCTACGAAAGGGAGGGGGTTGAAAGAGAAGGAAAAGAGTCAACATGTTCTAAGGATAGATCAATTCAAGGTGATTTAATGTGTCCTAATAATACATTGAAGAGTGTATGAAGGCTTATTTCCTTTTTTGGTATGGTTATGGTTGGAAAATGATGTAGGAGCATATAGCACCAATGCTAAGGCATTTGGATAAGAACATGCAAAAATAGCTAATGTGTAGGCAATCAAAATAGAAAGGTAACAAGGTTGAGCATGAATAGCATAAAAGGTGTCAACCCAAAGGAGTGTGTTTGGAGAGAAGGCATAGGTTAACATTAGCATGAAAAATATGTGCGCACAAAATTGTTGGTCGGTTGCAAAGGAAGTTTATCTCACAAAGAAGTGGGTTGCATGTTATAATGGATGTGCAAAAAAATGGTATGTTGCATCAAGTTTCACATGGAAGATGAAGTGATGCATGGACTAGTTGAATTGTTACACACACAGCTACTATAATCAACTTGGTACATGTTAGTTATGATTTAATGGAGCAATCTATAAAAGTAATGATCTTGAAGGAAATCGGGTTGGTTGGTGTTCCTAAATTAGCAAGTCAAAAGATTGAAGGGGTACTTACAAGGAAAGAAGAAAATGAGGAGGAGCATGAAGGAGGAAATATTCATTTGAGGGTGAAGGTCAATACCTAAGATAATACCAAAGCCCAAGATAAGGAGATTGGTACTAAGGCAAGCTTTTGTTATATATGTAAATATTCCCTAGAATAATGAGAATGAGATCAACCAATTTGTATCTCTTTTAGTCCTTGATTATTTTGTGTGAGATACTCATTCATTAGCCTTACCTATTCATGGATGTGTACATTTTTATACATATATATGTTATGTTTGCAAGTGTGAACTATGATCATCAGATGGGTTATAACTTTTTTAAAACAAAATGGTTTAACTATTGAGTAAAATATCTACAACTTTACCCATTCAGTGAAAAGGTACATAGAACATAAGATATCATAATAGTTTTATATATTAGAGAGAATATTTAGTCTATTGTTGTCCTATAAATTGGAGAGCCTCATGCACAATCCTTATTTTAATCTCCACCAAAGAACATAGCCATTATAGATTGTGTCTACTCAAACACATATGCTTGAATATGTGGACATCTAATGCCAAGTAAAACTTGATTACTAGAGTGGATACAATCATGGTTACATTGAGCATTCATATGGCCACATCCCAGGGCCAAAGTCGTATACAACATAATATAAGAAATTGGTTAGATATTTCAAGTTTTTGTATGATGCATTTTAGGAAGTGGTGATGATGGTTACACTTTGGTAGTTTTGAGTCTTACAATCTCCTTTTTGATCTTATCAATTGTTTCATTTGTTACATGAAGAGTTTATTTTTTTCCATTTCAAGTTTTTAGATCAAGTTTTAGTTATGAATGTTGCATATAATTTTTACAAAATATTATTAGATGATATTGGTTTTTCTATACATTTGTATATAACCAATTAACAAAGAAAAATTTAAACCATCGTACTACACAATTTGTATATAATAGTTCAAGTTGTCCTTCGAACTACACTCATGATGGTTCTTTTCTTATTCGATACACGGAGATTTTTTTCGTTTGTCTCTGAACTTGTGCAGATTAGTAGAGTGACTTATATATAATTAATAAATTATATCCATCCATATATGTATGGTGTTGGTAGCCAAACGTTCTACCTTTTTGGGTTTTCTGATAGGAATTGGCTAGAATCTGGATAGGAATTATCTAGAATCATGTAAATTTGAGCTAAAATCTCATACAACAAATCATTACCTTTCAAACAACCCTGTTCCCTTAAGAATATTAGATTTGAAAAATTAAAAGCTTCAACACTATGATTATGTCATGAAATCTATGTCAATACATTTACAATATTTTGAAGATGGTACTACATAAATCTTTGTGAAGGTGGATTGTCACTCATGGCATGAATCAATGTTCAAAAATTGACTCAATGAATGGTATCTTCAAGTAGAGGACACTTAAATCTTAGAATTATGGCCTTAGGTTATGATTGAAATTGATTCCCTCATGTGAGGGGACTCATACATTCACCACACATGGATGTCAAGTTGAGTTGGAATGTCTGATTTAAAAGCATTGGACCCGTTTGTTGGGTGATGGTGTATAAAGATTATATTGGATGGGCTTGAGCCTTTGATGATGGTGATTTTTGAAGTATCATGTCCAAGTAAAACCAAACTATGTCACTTACCTGAAAATGTTGAGCAAATTGATGCCATTCATGTAGTTCCTTGTACTTGGCATGTGTCTATTGAAGGATTTTATGAACTCTCTTGTGAATTTTGGCCAAGTTATGTAGAAAAGAAGTTTTGTGTTGTTCCTTCTATGGATGGAATGTGGATGGAGATAGGAGAGTGACTAGAATCACACAAGGGAGAAGATGTTTAAAACTGAGACATCCTTCGAAAGGGGAGTGTCCCATAGAGTCATGTGTAGTCTTGTTGTAAGTTGTAGTTGTGCTGCAAAATATGTGAGTATTGATCCTATTATTTGTTCTGTTGTGCGTATATGCAAAGAGCATGAACAAAAGTTTTGTTGACTAACTCGGCTTGGCCATCAATGTTTGGATGAAAGGGAGTCGAGAACTACAATTAATAGTTTAAAAGATTTCACAATGATTTTTAAAAGTGTTTGAGAAGTCACAATTCATGATCAGAAATTATGGTCATGGCTATCCAAAATGGCTCCAAATATGTTACAAGATTCCATTATGTTTCCACTCAATGGTAGGCAAGCCAATGAAAAATTCATGGAGATGGATTCACACGAGCTAATGGTACTAAAAAGGTTAGTACATGCTAATATTTTTATGTTAACAGGTTTACACTCATTGAAATGTGATCTCATGTTGTAGTTTTCCACATGTTTTTTCATGAAAGACCAAAAGAAGCACCTCTCTAGGTGGAATAAAGATTATGCACACCAAAGTGCCCTCCATAAGATGAAAAGTGTCCTTTGTTGAAAAGAATAACGTGAGTAGGACAGTGGAGACACAAAGTTGGTTCTACTTGTATAAGAAACCACCCCATATTGTGTAATGTGGGAAAGGGGTCCAATTAACCTGTCTAGGTTGTTGTATAGATTCCATGACATAACCAAAATAAGGATAATACTAGTACTGATCTTTTCAATCCTCGCAAGTTAGATATATTTCACCTAAGATGTGAAGTACCTTGAAAGGATATTTGTTGAGTAAGTGATCCAAATGGATGTCATTGGCCTCCCACCTATTCCAACTGGCTCATTTTGGAAGTTTTCTAGTTGGGCAATTTTTCCTAGTTTTTAAGTCCCTAACTTCCGGGGTCGTTTTGAGGCCCTAAACGTTGTTTTTAGGGATCGCCACAATAAAACTATAAACTTATTCAAATTCTGGTGGAAAAAAGTGTAGTCCTCGGATAGACCTTTCCAATGGGCTATCGTGCGCCTAAAATGGAGATCGTATGCAAAAGTTACGACCCCCTGAAGTTGATGTACTAGCTTACCCCAACATGACCCACATGACTTTTGGCGCTTCATAT
Organism: Picea engelmannii; assembly: GCA_009831015.1. Taxonomy (NCBI): domain Eukaryota; kingdom Viridiplantae; phylum Streptophyta; class Pinopsida; order Pinales; family Pinaceae; genus Picea; species Picea engelmannii. The sequence goes on from ML859641.1 coordinate 29,531, forward strand.
CCTAGGGTTAGTTTTTGGATTTTTATGGTTTTGGAAATCTTGTTTATTGTAAAAATAATTGGAGAGCCTCATTGTAACCATATTTGCGAATGAGTGAAACCGTCACATCTCTTCTCAGAGATAAGCCGCCACAATTCTAGCAAGCTTGTTTTCTGCTGCATTGTATAGTTTCAGCACATTTTCTTATTGAATAGAAACCAATTTTATTGTATCTCTGCTATTCTTGTGTCTCTGTGTTAAGAATAATAATATTTTTTATTTATTTTTGTTCTTCTCATAAAACTTGGATCAGTAAGTCACCCACTTCATTAGAGGAACCCTTCTTATATTTAATGACCCATTCAATTAATTGAATGTAGGAAGCCCATTTTAAATGTGTTTGATCTTGGATTTTACCAAGGATGTAGTGTCGATGTTGTTTGAGTGCTTGGACTTATGCATAAAACACCTATCTTAAGTGTTCTTATCTAGATCAAGGTTTTTGAATGGTACATTATTCGGTGTCATTCCTACTTAAGAATAGCATGTACATGTTATATTGGGAAACATTTTTCTCAATATCTAGAAAAGTAAGCATGAGGGTCGAGAAAAGAGCATCCCTCAACTTCCAAAATACCTAATTTGCTTAATTTTTGGTTCAATTCAATGGGTGAAAATGTGGGAGTGATGGTGGATGAATTTCCCATAGAAATGCATGTCATCTTAATAAAATCTTTAGATTTATGGCATTGGTGGGAGTATGCTACTCCTTCAAAACTTTGACCTTAGCAAAATTTTTGTAAGTCCCAATGTCATCAATCACAAAACCCAAATACTTGATCCAAAATGGATAAAAAAAAGTTAATGGTTGTAAGACTCAATACACACAAATAAAATTCAGTAATTAATGAAGGTTAAAGATAAACTATAAACACAAAACAAATGTAAAAGTAAATGAGACAAAAAAGAGGAAAAACAACAATTAAATGAGATAGAAAATGAAAATAGGAGAGAAAAGACTAAGGAATGGGAAATGAAAGGTCAAGCTTGTTGGCCTTTCCGTTACCCCAACTCTCCTTATTTATTCTTGTAGCTGCACGGAGAGCCATGGCTACTTTGAGTCAATGTGTTTTTCCATTTCCATAGTCAATACATTCCAACAAATTTTGTTTATCTCATTCCCATGTATATACAAAGGCACCTCACTTATAAATACATATTTTATATTGTAAAAGCGTTGTGTATGGAAACAATACTTATGAAATCGATTCATCTTAATACACCATTTCATATGTGGTCTAATTATTTGTTGTCTCATACATGTTGAATTCATGGTGTGCAAGATAAATCGGAGTATGATTGTAAGCATGAGAAATGTGGGTGGATGGGCATTCAATGAGGCATGCCAAGCCATTGTGAATGCTCTTATATGAACCATATGCCATTTTATTGGTGAAGCGCCATCCTTGGTACTCCTTTTACTTCAGAAGATAATGTATATGTATGTGAGTTTTGCATTGTATTAAAAGTCTAAGTTGAAGCTTGTTCATCCTCATTGTCTAAACGATACACTGTCCTTATTGATGGTTTGGATTTGAGGCTAAAGTAATTGCCTAATTTGTTGTTGGATTGTTGAAACTAAGTGTGATGTTGGAGTTAACTTTGTGCATAAGTATTTTGGTGGGTTGTTAACACCTACAATTATAAGACCAAGTAATAAAGAGGTATCCACGTACACAAATTACACATTCAAGGAATTGGATTTGAACCCTTGTTCAAATGGATTCAAAGGGTTCTACATTCAATTGGCTCTTGAGAATGGAGCATTGCAAGCACAAAAGAACTCAAGCCTTGAAGTAGAGAATCACAAACAATCCTTGTGTGCTTACCTAGTGATAACAATAGGAAAGTTTGCACTCATAATCCTATTTATTATTGACATTGTTAGTTGTTATTGTTGTGTGTAAGCTACATTGAGAACAAAGGATTTGTATCCATTCAAAGGATAGATATATCTACATAATACAAATAAATATATATTAGAATTTAATTCTATAAAGGATCCATGTTGGTGAAGCGAGTGGGCTATTAGTTCCTCGTTCGAGGATCATAAGGTATATGGGAAATTGTATACTTGACCATGGCGTAGTTGTTATAACTTTGAAGAGAACACAAAATAAACATGGGTAAAGAGAAGATAGAAAGGTTGGAATACTTGAAAGCCATCAATGTGCAGATTCAAGAAGAGAATACTCACTTGAAGGAGAAGGTCCATATGTTGGATTGGAGGATGGTAGACCCAAAAAAGAAAATTGAGACCTCTGCAAAATTAATGGCATCGCTAAAGAAGTGATTTGATGAATGCCAAGACTCCCCCACAATTGTCACAGTAGAATAGGAATATAGAAAAGTGAAGCTTGTGCAATTGGGAGAATAAGCTATAGCTTCAACTAACTTTGGGCACATATTCCTGATGTAGATCATCAAAGTCAAGGAGTTGTAGCTTCATACTTGCATACATATTTCTATTGGCCTTCTCAAGTGATTATACTATCTTTCCATTCACTCATCTTCACAAAGATTTCCTCATAACATTCCTCGCAATAACAATCATGTTTTGCATGGCCCCTTACTCAAACAAACTTATGATCACAAACTCTACCATGTGAATGGAGACCACAATGTAGTCATGGAATCACTCAAAATATATGCAAAATGTTGATGCCTCATAGGAGAGTGCATCTGATAGTGTGGGTGTGAGTGTGTGAGACAAGGATAGAATGTCGATAGTGGGAGGCGCACTTACAAAATAGAGTATCATTGAAAGAAGCTTGGGATCTATTCAAAATTTTTGTATCATATCGCATTTTTTGTACTGTCAAGATTGATAATTATTCACAATTTTTTTCAAGAGTTGATTGCATATACAAATGGCTCTGACAAGGACTTAAATATGAATCCATTGTGAAACCTTTTACACTAGAGACCCTAATGATGGTTCAACCTCCATGAAACCTTTTACAGTAGTGACCCTAATGATGGTTCTTTTCTTAATCTTCTGGGATACCGATTTTTTCATTTGTCTATAACCAAATTGTTACGCAGATCAATAGAGTGGCCAATATATATAATTAATAAATGAATAAATTACATATTATGCCTTATGATAATATCAATATATGTATTGTCTATGATTGTGACCTTATACATTAGATTTATTAGTTTAACATTATTATTATATATTTATTTACATATTTTATAGTCATTATATCTTTGTATTCCATACTATTTTAGCACAGTGCAATAAGATACATAATTAGTATTTACACTCTAAAATTATTTTTAAAATACACCAATCTCGAGCACATCTTTCTTTTAAAGTAGGACAAAATTTACCTGAAAAAACCTTACTCGACC
>WSFP011406811.1:0-25356 GCA_009831015.1 Picea engelmannii
AGGGGATGCACTGGATGTCTCCATAATTTATATGGAGGAAGAAGTTTTTAGGCTTAAGGAAACAATCAAAGAATTGGAAGCAACTTTGATGCCTCCACCTATATTGGCCACCCCTGTTGCTATGGTTCAACCTGACATAATTCTTCAAAGAACCCTTGAGTCAAGTCTAAGATTTAAAAGAATCTCAAGCTTACTCACTACTACTCGACATTTCATGGAGGAAAATATAAAGAAAAGAATGTTGATTATTTTAGATATATGGGACTTAGCAAAAAGCTTCTCTTCTCTCCATCTCATAATACAAAATACTAAAGAATATTTGAATGTAGACTTAACAAATGATGAAGGATTTCTTACAGATGGAGTGTCCATGTTCATTGAAAAAGTCTCGGCAATGACATAACAAAGGAGAAAACAAGAAGATTTTCATTCTCAAAGTCGCATGAAACAATTAAAAGCATGTTGGATCTAAATTATTAATACATTAAGAGGATTATAAAATGAACTTAAGGAATTATCATGAAAAATGACCGGGGCATATTCAAAAGTTATTGGCTTTATATTGCAGGTATTATTGTTGAAGTGGTAGAACCAAATTTGATATCAAATTCAATGCTCATGTTTATACAACAATTTTAGGAATAAGTTGAAACTTTGAAATTTGATAGTATGGTGGAATATACTTATGATGATATTGATACTTGTCTTGTGGAATATACAAATAGAAATGAATATATTGAAATCTTATAGAAATTGAAAGTGAATTATTCAATATCAAAGTGATGCAAGAAGTGACCATTGCTCCCTTAAGAGAATATATTCAAGAATGGTTAAACAAGTCTTTAATTAAGATTTTTGAGATTCCAATGGAAGCAATTAAAACCGATCACACAACTGCAAGAAACAAGGATACAAAAGGCGCATCAGCAAGCAAATGAAAGAGAGAGATTCCATCATAGTAAGCCTATATTGATTACATCCCTAATTCATCAAGTTGTATTTATTCTTTTGTTAGAAAAAAATAACCGAATTTTGATAACTTATTTTCTTCTTCTGTTAAGATCTTCTTGTTCGTGCTCTGTCCCAGACATATATATTCTTCTTCATATTTCTTGTAAATATTTTATGGTCCATGGGAGCCCCAATCCCAGTCCATTTATGGACAAACGCCTTTAAATTTCTGATGGAAATCGCAGAGAACTATTTCAGAGTCAGTTTTGACTGTATTTTATAACTCTGAGTTTTGAGTATAAGATATTTGAAATCAACTTATCAAATTCTCTTTTTGATCTAAATAGGAAGTACTCTTTCAAAGTTCTCTCATGCGTCGGATCATTTTCTTTTATTTTTAAAGTGATCAGAAAATACTTAAAACTGTGATGGATGTGAGAACTTATTTCACTTTCTATAATTCATTTATTTCCAGCAAATGTGATGATTAAGGTTCCTAGTCCATTTCTCAGGAACTATTTTATTTTATGCTATTTTAAATTTTCTTAAGCAATAAAGATTTGGGTTTTTCCTTTAAAAGCATAATCCTATATTGATATTTGAAGAAAATCTTTAGAAGAATTTACAAAGGAGTACCACCTTTATAAAAACGCAGGGGGATTTATATCCTCGTGAGGTTTTCGTTTCGGTCTTAACATATTCAAATGCCAACAAGATCCAATGTGGGTATTTAAAAGTGATCTAGGAGGATCTAAGGAATGCTCATAGAGGTCTAGAAGGATTCAAAATGCTCACAGAGGTCCCAGGGGGTCTAGAAAAGCTCAAATTTTGACCATCTTAAATCATCTAAAAAATGACATTGTTGCATAGAGCTTTCACCATCTTTCTAACGGTGCAAACAACAAGTCAAACAGAGTCTGTATGCAAAAGTTATGGCTGGTCAAAGTTAAGGTCAAACATGGAAAAAGTCAACCCTGAAGAGACACGTGGTAGGCTCAGAGAGAGACACGTGGCAGGCTCACAATTTGACAAGTGGTAGGGGACATGGCTCCGTACATACAGGTGGTACAATCGTCGGGTGACAAGATCATAGTTCTACATGTGGCTTTGGAAAGGTCGATGACAGGTTTCCACGTGGTGACCCCTCATTGGCCTATAAGGTCATGGTTATATAAAAATTTTGGGGCTAGAGGGGTTCGACTGCATGACCTCTCAAACCTATGTGCCACAACAAAGGAATAAACATGATTATGGCACATTATATATTTAAATTGGTGCAAAATTTTATATGGGCACTAAAGGGCCAAGGGCCTAAGCCCTCAACCCTTAGCCCCTAATCTGTTGCCATTTCATATAACCATAGTCTGCGCAGAGGGGCTAATACATAGATTCGATGGGTTTTAAACATATATTTATTATATATATGTAATAAATGTTACAACCATTGCATTCATTTGAAATATAGTATAAACCAATGGCATATGTGTGGGAGTCTGTATATTTTATATAATATATATATTATATTAAAATTGTAACTAATTATATGTTCCAACCATGTAATAAAAATCCGTGGGAAATGGCAATCGATGGGAATGGAACCCCCAACCTGCCAAATATAGCAAAGATTTAAAACAACTCCACTAACCAACTTTTGACCAACTTTAGTTAGTTACAACTGTGCCTCTAATAATAGTTAAGGGGTTGCATGAATTTCGTGATTTGGTTAAGAGGGGTGCCTATTTAATTGGAATGCACCCAGAGACTGTAGACACATTTTTTACACACAATTTTCTCTCGTAAAACGTGCCAAGGGTACGAGACTACACCGTAAAGCATGTCGAGGTCACCTTGACGAAATTTCAAGTATTTTATATCAATTTTGCGTGATTTTTTGCAATGAATTCAATGGTGCACTACATTTTTTTTCATTTGAGTGATTTGTAAAATAGTCATTGTATTATTTTACATGCCAAGGGGACTCTGGGGCACTGTAAGGAAAATATAGCCAATTTTATACTCATTTTTATCAATCTTTCGAGAGGAATGAAAGGGTGATGCTATTTTTTATGTCAGAGAAGCATATTTGAAAGGTGTCTTCAACTCTTGTAATGTAAATTCATTTTATTGCACTTGAAGCATTTGAGCATTAATAAAGTGATGATGCATTTGCTTATGTAAGATGGATTATGCAAGTTATGATCATCAATTAAAGTGTTTGGTTAAGTAAGATAGATCACTTCCATGCTATAAGCATTGCCAATAAAATATTTTGGAATAAGAAAGTGGTATTGAACTTAGTAATATTTTTAGATCAAGTGTTGTATGGGTTCTATCCATTTTTGGATCAAGTGGTATCAGAGCTGGTTTGACAGGTGAATGCTTACAAGGGCTAAACACAAGTGTGGTAAAGGAAAACTTGAGGTTTATAGTCCCGAAAGGTTCAACGAGCTTCACTTGAAGAGAAGAGTTGACTTCACCAAGTAAAATAGGTCCTTGTGAATTTGAAGATGATTTTTTCAATGCCTTTCATCAGACGAAGGCAATGGTTGAAGAGATCTATAGTGAGAAGGGATTACAAAAAGGAGAAATTTATGGACAAGTTAAGAAAGAAGATGATCTTCCTCCTTCTCCATCTCCTTCAGGACCACCTTCTACACCTCCTTCATCTCCTTCCACTTCTCCACCCTCATCTCCTCGTAAGAAAACTACTTCAAAGAAGTCATTGTTAAAGTTGGATGTCAAGTTTAACTTGCCCATGTATAATTGAATGCAGAGAAGCTAGACAATTGGATTCAACAAATGGAAGTTTAATACCATGTTCAACAAATTGATGAAGACGAGATAAAGATTCAATTAGCCTCTCTTCGCCTTGAAGGCACAACGTTGATTTGGTGGGAAGGTAAACTTCAGGAAGGTATCCAAAAGAGCGGTAAGATTCTCTCTTTTTGGTCAGAATTAAAAAATGCATTAAGGAAACAATTTTATCCTTTGGCATATCGACAAAAGGCAACTATGGAATGGTAATATCTCAGGCAAGGAAAAGGACAGAGTGTGCGGGATTTTACTAAGGAGTTTAGGAAGAAAGCATTGGCTTTAAATATTTCATTACATTCTACATAAACCCTTATGAAATACATTGGTGCTTTGCATAGTTACATTCGTCATACTCTTCTTTTGTTAAATCCCACTAATTTTGATGAAGTATGTGTTCAAGATGTGCATATTGATTCCAGGGGGAAGGGTGCTAAAGATGGTTCCTCCAAGGAGGTTGCACAACAAACGAGAAGTAAGAACAAGGGAAAAGAGAAACATGTAGCTACAGTAAAGAAGGAAGAAGCAAAGCCCACATGTACTCATTGTAAGAAAATAAGACATGATCAAGATCATTGTTGGAAGATACATCCTGAATTAAGGCCTAAAAAGTATGGAGGAAGAGGAAAACAAAATATTGTTGTCACAAAACAACAAGATTTGGGATCTGAATCAAGCAATGAGACATGAATCGCAACTGTAGGTGTTGTGAATGCAAGCAAGAATGTATGTATGATGTCTGTGAAAGAAAGTGAAGGATATGATTTGGAATATAATAATGAAATAGTAAAGTTGTCTCCTATTCATGAACTGTTTCATAATTCTCCAAAGTTGCCACATGAAGGTCACTTGAAAGTAATATTTTTGAAGGTGATAAGTGACATGGATTTTGCTAGGAAGAAAATGAAAGTTGTTAATTCATTGACAGTAACATCTATATGTTCATTACTATTGTTGATATGTTGTGCATGGCCAATAGCGGAAAATATGAATGCAAATAGATGTGGAAGTCTAAGAATGATTTATTATGTTAGCAACATTATTTCAACCTTCATCCTTGTTATTCAACTAATTGTAATGAGCCAAGTGGTCCAAGCAAGAAGGATGAATGATACTAGACAAGTGAGGTGGAAGCATTCTCACTTGATTTCCGAATGATCTATATTTTTGGAGGCCTCTTCAAAAATAAGAGATATATGAAGATGCATGCTATAAGCATATTCAAAATACTATGTCATGTTCGTATGGATGTATAGCTTGAACATAAGCAATAAGGTACAGACGATAAAAGTTCAAGCATAATTGTTTTTCAAGGCATAAGCGACAATGAACGTAGTATTCATTTAGGGACTTCTACATATACATTCAAAAGTACAAGAACAGAGAGTCTGAAAGGGAAAGGCATAGATCACAATTTGACTTGGTTTCATATTGACCGAGATAGACTATATTCCACAATAGAAGACGACAATGGATGTTGAAATACAGATATAGGTATTGCAGAGATTCAGTGAACATAATTTTTCTAGTTTGGAAATTTATGAGCCAGAACCAGAGTTATATATCATTAGTTACAGTGCTAGAGGCCAGAGTCTGAGCCATATTCCAGAGAAGAAGACATAAGTACACTGATCTAGTACCTAAGATCGAAGACCCGAGATGAAAACTTATTTCCAAAAGAATCAACAAGATGGAAGAGTGAATTATCACCACCAAGTTTTTGCATATTTATACTTTTGGAGGTCCAAAATTTATTCAGTGGGGAGGTGTGATCCAGGAGGATCTAAGGAATGCTCATAGAGGTCTAGAAAGATTCAAAATGCTCGCAGAGGTCCCAGGGGGGTCCAGAAAAGCTCAAAATTTGATCGTCTTAAATCATCTCAAAAATGACATCATTGAGTAGAACTCATTTCCAGCTTTCCAACAGTGCAAACGACAAGTCAAACGAATTTTGTATGCAAAAGTTATGGTTGGTCAAATTTAAGGTCAACCAGGGCAAAAGTCAACCCTGAAGAGACACGTAGCAGGCTTAGAGAGAGACACATAGCAAGTGCACAGGTTGAAAAGTGGTAGCTTCAGATACTAACAAGTGGCATGTGACATGGCTCCATACATACATCTGGTACAATCACCGATTGACAAGTGGATGCAATCATAGTTCGACATGTGGCATTGGAAGAGACAATGAGAGGTCGCCACATGGAGACCCCTCATTGGCCTATAAGGTCATGGTTATATAAAATGTTTAGGACTATAGGTGTTCAACTGTATGACCTCCCAAAGGTCTTAACAAATCCCTCAAACCAATGTGCCACAACAAAGGACTTAACATGATTATGGCACATTATATATTTAAATTAGTGCAAAATTTTATATGGGCGCCAAAGGGTCGAGGGCCTAATCCCTTGACCCTTAGCCCCTGGTATGTTTCCATTTAATATAACCATAGTCTGTGTGGAGGGGCTAATACATAGAGCTGACAAGTTTTAAACATATATTGATTATATATACGTAATAAATGTTACAACCATTACATTCATTTGAAATATGGTATAAACCAATGACATATGCGTGGGAGTTCGTATATTTTATATAATTTAGATATTATATTAAAACTATAACTAATTATATGTTCCAACCGTGTAACAAAAATTCGTGGGAAATGGCCATTTTATATAACCATAGTCTGCATGGAGGGGCTAATACATAGAGCCGACAAGTTTTAAACATATATTGATTATATATACGTAATAAATGTTACAACCATTACATTCATTTGAAATATGGTATAAACCAATGACATATGTGCGGGAGTTTGTATATTTTATATAATTTATATATTATATTAAAACTATAACTAATTATATGTTCCAGCCGTGTAACAAAAATTCGTGGGAAATGGCGGTCGATGGGAATGGAACCCCCGACCTGCCAAATATAACAAAGCTTTAAAACAACTCCACTACCCAACTATCCACCATAGTTTAGGGGTTGAATGAATTTTAGAATTTGGTTAAGAGGGGTGTCTGTTTAACGAGCATGCATCCCAAGGCTGTAGACTCACATTTTTTATGCATAATTTTGTCTCATAAAACGTGTCAAGGGTACGAGGGTACAATGTAAAGCGTGACGGGAGTCACCTTGACGAAATTTCAAGTATTTTATATCAATTTTGCATGATTTTTCACCAGGAATTCAACGTTGCACTCCATTTTTTCATTTGAACGATTTGGAAAAAAATAATTGTATTATTTTGCATGCCAATGGGGATTCTGGGGAACTGTAACCAAAATATAGCCGATTCTATACTCATTTTTCTCAGTTTTCCCAGAGGAATGCAAGGGTGATGTTCTTTTCTGCACCAAAGCAATATATTTTAAAGTCATCTTGAGCTCTTGTAATGTAAATTCCTTTTATTATACTTGAAGCATTTGAGCATTAATAAAGTGATTTAGCATTTGCTTATGTAAGATGGATTATGCAAGTTATTATCATTAGTTAAAGTGTTTGGTTAAGTAAGATAAATCACTTCCATGCTATAAGTTGTGTCAATAGAAGATTTTGGAATAAGAAAGTGGTATTTAACTTAGTAATATTTCCAGATCAAGTGTTGTATGGGTTTTATCCATTTTCAGATAAAAAAGGAGACAAAGAAATATTAAAAATTTCTTACCTTCAAAGTACAAAATTCCAGCTATGTAGATCAAGAATTGGATGTGGTAGCTGATAGAAAAAAAACTATTTCATGTCGCGTCAAACAATGACCAAAAAAACCTTTTACAAACGTCGCACCTACAATAAAATTGTTGAAATCTCTCACTGTTGTCGGGCTTTCGACGAACTTTGACCAAGTCAACGATCGTTAAATGCTTTCAAACATGTATTTTTGACTTTCGATGAACGTTTGTCGTAAGACTGACGGTGCAAGAACACCATCGTACTTACGATGAATTTCGAGGAGCCACGTCATATCGTACTTATGTAGTAATTTTTTACTATGCGATCAATTTTATCTTTATCATCGTAATATTTCGTCGAATATTGACCATATGTACTAGTGATATGACGTGGACGATTTTGTCAAGTTATGGGAGGATTGTTTTTACAGAGGATAGAAGAGGGTTGTTAATGTCTCATTTGTGGAGCTTTCCTCTTCCTTAACTCATCCAAAATCCATTGTCATGGCTCAGAAGGTTATATAATTTGGGGAAAGTTGAGGACTAGGTTAAGGGTTTATTGAAAAAACGTTGGATCTTGCATCTTTAAGTGGAGTTTGTGTAAGTGGCACTACTACCATATCTATAGAAGGAGACATATATAGAAAGCAATCTCCTCGTGGTAGAGGAGTGTCTGAAGCACAAGGTTATGAAGGTAGGGTTGCTACAAACTAAAAACCAAAATTTTTTTTAATGCAAAGGAGTTCCCTAATTAATTTGGTCGTTGGAGAAGAAGTAAATGAATGGTTTCATAGCAATGGAAAAGTAGGCAATTGTTGGGTGCATCCATGGTAGGATAATGGGGGAAAATACCTTAAGGGAGTGGATATCATCCAATTGAGTGCATTAGTTAGGGTATTCGTTGATTTTTTACATTCCAAGTTGGGGTTTAATGACATTTATTTTTCATTATGTGGTGTATGTGGAGAAACTTCTTGTATCCCACTAGAAGTGGGACTCAACCCCATTGCATTTAAAGGATTGGTCATTTTTCTTTGATGTGAAAACTAAAAATATGGAGATCACGGCGTGTTGGTAAATCTACCCAGACTTCCAATTGATTTTTTTTTTATCTCATGAAGTGTTTAGGAAGATTGACAATTCCCTTGGACTATTCCATGAAGCATATATGTTCTTTTCTAACTTGGGTTCCATGGTAGAGGCTTGTATTTTTTGTTGGATTAGATTTAAGGGAGGGTTTAAGCACTTCTATGACTTTGAAGAAAGGTTCACACTACATTTTTCATACTCTTGATTACGTGGGCTTTCTATTCAGATGCATTCGATGCCATAATGATGGTCACTATGTTGCAAAGTGTAATATGCCTTTTAGGAAGAAGATTTGGGTCAGAAAGTTGTCGAAGGCCATGGATAATATTGAATTTTGTAGCCATGGGACTGAATCTAGACCCAATGAGATGGAGGATTAGAAGGAGAATATTGTTACAAAGCATGTTGCATATTCACTGCCAAAAGATGTTTGGCCTATGGGACTTTGGAGACTTCAAAGGAGCTTGATATTCCTAGTGCAATGGCCTACAGGCAATCCTTAAAAACCTCATAAGTGGAAGGATCACAAGAAAATGGAAATTTTGCATCGGACAAAAGTAATCTTTTAAAGTTTATGGCCCCTCTTGATTTGCATCCTCCTTTTGATAGAAGCCTTGTTTTTGGGTCAATATCAAATGATAATGTTGGGTCTCCTTATGGTTAAGGGAAGGGAGATTTCCTTGATGAGTTATCTAATTTTAATGATAAACTATAGTCCCTCTTAGGAGGATTTCTTGTTTCCTTGGGAGGGGTAAATGGTGAGGTTTCTATACCTAGATGTGTATGAAGTTATGATTTATAGAGGGAGGTTTCCGATAAAATTGTAGAGTATGCTAGGGAAGGGAATTCTATATACAATATGAGACCTAGGAAGTAGGGATGCTTTGATTTTTATGGGGGGGATTGAAGGTGGTCTAGGTTTAAGTTATGGGAAAGGGTCTAAGGGTGCAAGGACATGGATAAAATTATTTATTATATGGCTCGAGGAAGGGCTTATAGTAAGGTTCTGGCAGGAAAACAACTTTCTCTAGATGGGGTTGTTAGAGTAGAAAGTACCATAGTGGAGGGTGTGCAATGATATTTGTATCTTTCAATCGCAAAGGCATATGAAACACCTCTAAAAAACATGGATTGAAGAGGCTTGTAGAAGTCCACAAACCTGATGTAATATTGTTGCGGGAGATAATAAGTGGTGGGGGGGATTGTATGTGATATTCAAATATTATCTAGGGGTTGTAATTTGTGTGTATATATTATAGAGGTAGAGGTAGGTTTGTGGGCCTAATTTTTGGTAGAAAACTTATGTCTTTTTCTCATAATAATTGTTGGTTTTTTAACTCAGGTTTGGGAACAACTCTATACTCCCAAGAATCGAGAAAGGATATGACTATCGTAACTATTTATGATCCTTATGCAGATATAATAGCTCACTTGGAAGGGATTTTTATTTGGGGTTGGTTAGGTCAAGGATATATTTTTATTGAGGTGGATATAAACTTTTCCTTGTTTAGCTTGGAGGTTTGGGGACTTATTGCTTCGATGGATTCCCCTACATATTTTTTTCTTGAGAAAACTGCAATATGTGGGCTTGTTTGGCATTGAGGGAGTAAATTTGACGCCTACCTGTAGGAACAAAAGGGTTTGGGAAGGAAAAATTTCCAAGGGACTGGATAGATTCTTGTTTTCAAAACCTTTGCTTCACAACTTTGTAAGAATAAAACAATGGGTGAGTTCATGCGGGGAATATAATCACTTTCCAATTCTATTGGAATTAGATTGTGCTAGAAAAAGGCTTACCAGTGCCTTGAAATTCAACCTAGGTTGGTTGGAGGAGGAGGACTTTGTTGGACTAATCAAAGATCAATATATTCCCTGTGATGAGTCTCTTACAAAATCAACTTCAATTCAATTTGAGTCAAATATAAAAAAGGTAAAACATGATACAATTGTTTGGGCTCACGTGAAGAAGCAAAAGGGTGAAAGGGATCTGATTAAGGTGGAGTCTATGTTACATGTGTTATGCAACAAATTGGGGAGCGGTGGAGGTTTTCTCTCTAAGGAAACAAAACCAGAGTTAAACCTCTTAGAGTAGTGAAGGCATCTTTTGCTAGAGATGAAAGCAACTTGGAGGTTAAAAAACATTGCTCTTTGGCTCTCAAAGGGAGATGAAAATTCAAAAAAAAATCATCACTATGCAAACCACCAAAAAAACATAAACATAGTTTTAAAATTTGATAGGAATGATAGCTTTGTGGTCACTAGTTTTAGGAGCATTGGAAAGGCTAGAGTATAACACTTTGATGGTATATATAAAGTAAAAGGAAGGGATACTATAGTAGAGGTAGTTAGAATGACTTATTTTTTCCTCAATTTTGTAAATGATGAATAAAATTTAGTTTCAATGCATGAGGCGTCTAAGAATGAGCTTTAGATTTTTCTTCATAGCTTTCAAGAAGATCAAAGGCCTATCCCAGATGGGTGTCGGTTGAATTCTTCCTAGGATCGTATGATATTATTGAAGGGGACTTAACGAGGGTTGCCAAAGAGTCAAGATATTATGGTAGAATGTTACTAGTTTTTAATGCCACGTTTATAGCTCTCATATATAAGATTTCAAGATTATTGCAAAGGTCATTGCGAGAAGTGTTAAGAGGTTGATTTCCAGGTCAGTCACTAGTGAGCAATTTGGTTTCCTTGAAGCAAGGTAGATAAATGAGGCTATAAGGTGATCAAGGAGGATTCCCACTCTATCAAATTGAGAATCTAATTTAAAAGCGATGGTGGTCAAAGTTGGCTTGTTCAAGGCTTATAATGGGGCGAGATGGTCGTAACTAATATTGATATTAGTACATATAGATTTGTGTGTTCCTTCTGTAAACTGGATAACAAATTTTGTGACATTAGTCACTTTCTCAGTCTTAATAAACAATGCAACAACAAATTTCTCTAGACCTTAAAGAGGGATAAGACGGGGTTTCCCTCTATCATCCCTTCTCTTCTTGATTGTTACAAAATAGTTGAGTAGAGCTCCAATTTGTGCAAAGAGAACAAGGGATTTTAAGGACATAAAATTTGGAAGTTCTTTCTATCTTTCACATATTTTATTTGTTGGTGATATTTTGATTTTTCTTATGGTAAAGGAGAGACGTTGGAAAAATTAAGAAGATCGTAAAATTATATTTCATCACTACATTTATGAAGGTAAATGTTGGAAGATCCTTAGTCTATTTTATCGGAATTTGGGAAGAAGATATGATATATTTTTCATAGCTATTCCCTTTTCATTAGATTGAGTTGGAAGAGCATTTGAAATATTTATGGTTTGTAATAAAACCTAATGATTATTTGAAATGAACCATTTTTTATTATCCATTGGTTTCTAGGTGGTATGCAGTTCTAAGGCTTATGTGTGTTTCTAATTCTCGAAAAAATTATTTCCAAAATGAGGAAGTGAAATGAAGATCCCTATTAGAAACTATTTACTCAAGGACTCCATGAATTCGAAAAAATTATTTCCAAAAAATATGATCTATTTATGAAGCTATGAATTAAATCCTAGTGGGTATGAAATATGTCGTTTTTGTTAGTTGATTACTAGTTGATAGCAAAGGTGGAAAATATGATATTTGTTTGGTATCATCATTGGTTATCAAGAGGAGGTATATTTGTGCTAGTAAAATACACACTAGAGGCAATTCTTATTTATTGGATGTCTTCGTCTTGGATTCCAAAATGACTCCTAGAAAAAATTACAAGAATCAGTTTTAGGTTCCTCGGGTCTGGAAGTAGGGAGAAGAGTGGGATCACTTTGGTGAAATGGTAAATTCTAGCGGAGCCTAAGGGAAAGGGTGGTTGGGGAATTAAAACATTTTTAACTTTTCCAAATCATTGGTAGAAAAGAATGTGTGGAGGCTCATTCAAGGTAATGGTTTATGTTGTCAAGTTGTAATATAGTAGTATATTTTTCCTAATTCAATGGAGGGATGTTTAAGAAGGCCATCGAAGAATATCCATAATGTATCATTTATGTGGACAGGAGTAGTACTAGCTTTCCTTATGATTCAAAACTGGATTGTGTGGAAGGTTGGTAATAGGAACAAGGTTACAATCGGAGAGGACCGATGGGTTGGATGTGGAGAAAACTTTAGGTTACTTAATCAAATGATACAAATTTTGAGAGAAAGATGGTTTTACAATGTCATCAAGGTAGTTGATCTTAACCTTACCATAATCTAGACTCAAGAGTGGAAGTCTGCAAGAATGATAGGTTTCAAAGGGGAGGAAGCAATTTTATGTGATTCATATACAACTAGACTTAGATCTATCCATGTAAGAATAAAAGAAGAGGAAGATAGTTCAATCTTGTTAAAGAATCTGCAATCATTTATACTCCAAAGGTAGCATAGAAAGTACTAATATTCAAGGAAGAAATGGGAGAATTGGTGCGGTGACAAAAGAAAGTTTGGAAATTTAGATGTCCTTCAAAATCTCGTATCTTCATGATTTTTCTCTTGAATAAAAAAACACTTCATTGGGATATATTGCAGAAAAGGAATAAATATGATCTTGGGATATTCCCTTTGGTAAGTGAAGAATCAAACAATCACCTCATAATGTCCTATGCATATTCAATGTGAGTCTTGAAAGAAGTGGAGGGCATTACTATTTTGAACGATTGGAGAGGTTCTACTGTTGAGGAAGGAATAAATAACTACTGCGAAAATGTGATGTGAAGATATTTAAAGCATTGCCATTGCAATGAATGCTAGTCTTTTTTATGACATAGTTATTCCACCAATTTAGTGTGTTAGTTAGAGAATAAGTATTTTCAATAGCTTCTCCCAATTGAAGAAGGATAAAATTGTGATGGAGAATATTGATAATTCTAGAGCTTGGGATTTCTTTGATGGTGCCTCTCAAGGGGACCCATAGATGTTTGAGCATGAGGAGTTATTATCTTGAAGGATTCACACTATATACAATTTGAAGTTGGATTGGGATAAGGTTCCAATAAATATGCAAAATTGATGGCATTAAATATGACTCTTTCTTTGGTAGTATAAAAAGGTGTTAGAACATTACAATTTTTTGGGGTTTCCCTTCTCGTGATAAAGCACATGAAGTGGAAATACGTAGTGATGATCTTCATGATGTAGCCTTTAATATATGGGATCAATGGCATAATTCTTGTTTTTAATAATATTTCTTTACAACATGTTCACAAGGAAAGAAATGTAGTTGTTGATGGATTTTTAAAGCTTGAAGTACACCTAGCACATGGTCACTAGATTATATAGGAAGAAGAAAATGGACATTCTTCTGAATATCTCCATCCTCCTTTCTTTTATGTTGTATCAAAAGGGTACCAAGCTAGGGGTATATGATATCTTTCAAAAATTTATTCTATGTTGGAATTTTATTGGAGACATAGTTGGTGTTGTATAATGGGATATTTTTTTTTTGAAAAGAACTTATTATAGAGATTGTGAAAAAAAAATCGCACAAGTTGCACATCCTCTCTTTATTGGGATTCAATTCTGTGATGCATATTTGGTTGGATATTTTAAACTATGTATTGGGGTAGATATACTATGGAAATTGATGATGATATCTTTTACATCCTTATAAGGAATCAACAATGTTGTAAAACATTTACTGAATGTAATTTTGTTTTTTGGAATAAAATTATGATCTTTCTTATGTGAATAAAAAACAAAACAAAACAAAAATCATAATTACTCTAACTAGTTGGAATATGATTTCTATTTTGAAAAAAAAAATCTTAAATTTTGTAAAGCATGCTTCCATGAAAACAAATAAACATTCATAGCATAGGAAAAGGTCCAAATGGCATGGTACTAATAATAACCTTAGTGATTACATTTTTATCATCAAAATTGTATTCATATTAATGTTAAGTTTTTAAATGGTCAAAATTAATCACGAGTCACAATTCCCATATCAATGAGTTAGTGTGAAGATAGGCATAGGAATGATATTATGATTGTTGTGGTGGTTCAAATTAATGGAGGGAAATGTTATAAATGTAAACCCCCTTGGTTGTTTTGCAATAAAAATATGCATTCTATGATTATTTCCTTGGTTTCATTCATTATATTTTATTCATTCACAAATTTTACTATCCTTAGACAAAAAAAAATTATATGACAACAAGCAATCATTGAATTTCTCCCACTTATGCACTTTCATTGAATCTATTGGACCTTAAAGCCCCAGTTTCCAAGTTATATCCTTATTCACATCCACAACATTTAAAAGAACAATGATGATCCCAATACATTTGCATACACACAACCTCAATTCCACCATCTAAATAATATCACATTGTGTAATGTGATATATGCCCACAACATGATTAGATTGAGTTATACCTTTTTATTTTCTTGGATTATACTAGCATATGTTCTTTGTTTCACATATGTTCTTTGTTTAGTAACAATAATGGTCTCATATCCAATGTTTACATAGTTGTACTTCTACTCAATCATTCTATTTTTTTAATTTCACTATCATTAGGGCCCATTAATTATAAGTATTCTTAGTATCACAATTGATTCAAGTCTAAAAGTTGTTAGTACATTTCATAGTTATCAAAGTCTTGTTATTAACTATCCCAAACCAATTTGGATTTTTTTTTCTTCCAAATTTCAAATTAATGTCTTAATTACTTGAGAGTTGTAACCATCTTAATAATGAAATTGCATTCCTTATTTTCAAAACCAATTATTTTTGTGAAATCCCACTCTCTCTATCACTAATATTGACAAGTGGATGTGGGGTTGAGTATCATTACCATCAAATGCACTTAATATTAGAGGTTACTTATCATCTAAATTAGATTATAACCTTACACATTATGTTTGTTAGGATATTTATTGCTTTCAATTATATTTCTACCAAGTTGGTTTTTTATTTTCCATGTTCAATCATTAAGAATAGTTTTCTATCTCAAGCCATTTTGATCAATTTAAATAAATTTAAACAAGCCTGAGTAAAAATATTCATCTCCATAAGTCATCAAATTTTCAGATTTCTCTACTCAATACCACCATTAATGATCTATATCAAAACTAGGTTACCAAAGTTCAAAATTACTGCCTAGGAAGCCACTCTCCAGTGATTTTTTGTCTTCCAAATGGAGGCATTAAGAATACAAGTGGACATGTGGCTCATTTTCTCTTCTCTTCATTGATGACTATGAACTCCCATGGCCATCACAAAGAGCATGTGAGACCCTAATTTGATTGTTTGTAGGGAAGATTCAATAAAGAGCATGTCATCCCCCATCGATTTCCTTTCTCTCCCAATGTTGTCATTTATTTCCCTATATCTTTATTTAAGACAAACCGTGATTTCATGAATAAGCGATGCCAGAGGCAGTAATAATGATCTCTCCACCAAAAGAAATCAACAACCACACACACTTCAACCTCGTGACCTTATTGAAGCGAACGTTCTGGGAAAGATAACACACAAACACAAACACCATCATGTCAAATGAAGAACCAAATAGAAAATTGTGCATATTTTTCACACATCCAATTCTTTAGGGTTGCTCAATACTCAATTACAATGGAATGGGTGCCTTATGAGATTTCTTTATAAAACATTGTACTTTGAGAGCAAAAAACTGATAAGGTTGTTGGTTCTTTATAGACATCAAATGTCAATATACCATTTATATGTGCCACTCAAGTTGAAGAAGACAAACTCAACTTTGCCATTCTTGGAGATAACTGCCTAGTTTATATTCAGGCTAGACCTTAGAGTTATTGTATCATCGACAACTCTTAGAATGGTTGTAGAAAAACCACAAAATACCAATGCAAATAACATAAGAATTTTATCACTACTACAATATAGGGTTGTAGTGTTGCGTTGCAGTGTAATTTTCTAGTAAAAAATCAAGTTTCCATGACACAAAACTCGATGCAATGAGGTATGTCATATTTTGTGTCAAAGTTGTATAAGAATCATGTCATTTTTATTGATGCATGCTTCTTCAAGCATAATTTTAGCATCGATATGTTATTTGCACTTCATTTTTGTATCTAATTTACATCATTTTTTTGTCGAAAATTATTAGAAAAACAAGTTGTCAATATCATATTTGCATCTTTTTTGTAACAAAAACAGGTTTTTTGTGCCTCTGTGGTAGTCGTGCATCTTATTAGGGTTGTGATAAATATTATTAATGTCGATCAAGTAATGGAGTTTAGATTAGTAGTGTTGTATTAGCATTGGAATACATATCTTTTTGCATCAAGTTTACATCTTACGAGTGTCATACTACTTTATTTTTACATAATTTTAACTTTTTTTGCGACATAAAAATATTTTTGCATCATATTAACATCATAGTGACGTCGTTTTAGCGTCAATTATATTAATAATGATTGTGTTATTTAATTTAATTGTTACTAATTATTTAGTTGTATTTAATTAATATATTGTCAGTTTAATTATTATTAAGTATTTGATTATTTTTATTAATTTAATTATTATTGATTATTGATTATTGTTATTAATTGCATTATTATAAGTTTATTATTTTTTTGTAATTATTACTTTTATAATATTTAATTATTGATCAAATTTATGACAAGTATAAGTCTATTGCATAGCGTAGTAATCCTAATAGCAAAAATCATGTATATATAAATGCACTGCCCCACTAACATTTAGTCGATTTCACACCATGAGTAGAGAAAAAAAACCATGTATCCATAAACACAATTATGAAATTTCACCACACTAACATTCAATCAATTTCATATCATGGAAATGAAAAACCATGTATATATAAATGTGATTATGAGATTTTAAATTAAATTGTATAAGAACTATGTAATTATTTCTGATTGTAAACAAATGGTACACTGCCACGCGAAAGAATTGTCAACTTTGTATACAAAATTGAATGAAAAATATGTACATGTATGAGGAAAAGAAATGAATTTGACATCGGAAGGTGATTGAATTGTTGTCAATGCCCTCTTCATCTTTTGAACCCTCCTCATCCTCACCCTAGAAAAGCATATAAAACAACATGAGTTTGATCAAACAAAAAAAATGTGGACATTTAAATATATAATAAAAAAACACACCCAAATGGGGTGTCATCACAAGCTATCATTATCCATGGTCCACACGCATCAATAGGCATAGGAGTTGCTCCACCTAGTGAATGAATGGACATTCAAAGTTATGGTTAAACATTTTTGGATGTGGGAGAAATGATGCCTTTGTAATGGGGTAGTCCTCTCCCATGAAACACAATTGTCACCCCCCTATGCATTACTTATGACGACTAGTTCTGCAATGAAGGATTGTGGTTGCAGTGACATTGGAGATCAATTTTGGAATCCTAACTCAATTTGGATGGTAGTGAGGTTCTTTGTGTCTTGTCTTAGTCTGGATGGTGGTGAGGTTTTTAGATAGTACGATAGTCTGATATCATTATTGGACTGAGTATTCTTGTCTTGGCATCACTATTGAACAAGCATGGTTGCATCTTGTTATCATGGGAATCCTCACATGTAGATTTTGAAGGAAAACAAGGACGAGGAAGCCAACCCCAACCAAAATAAGATGGCTTTAGTGATGCATGTTGTTAACGTTTATCACCTTGTATTCTCAACTAAGGTCTATGGCAATGTTCCAAAAATTTAGGACAAAGTTCAACAAGATTATGGACAAATCCACAACTTGCTAGTTGATATGGAGGTCAACCCTAATCGGCTCCCTAATCCAAGTCATACTACAATTAGGGAATCCAAATATACTCGAATTTTGGAACTATATTGGCAGTTGAAAGGTATGGTGGTGTATTCTTTAGAAGCTAAGGAGCATCAAACACATAACATCTTGCAAAGTATAGCTTAAATGGAAGCTCACTTGGATAGGAAACTTGATGGAAGCGTGAATTATTAATAATTTGGAATTGATGCAAAAGCATTGGGATCATGCATTTTCCGCCATTGGTGGCTTCAGAGCCAAGGAGGAACTAGACATCCACGAGGATAAGAAGGTTGATCGTCGGGTATGTATGTCAAATAGAAGGGTCATTAAGAAGGTTGATAGCGAGGTATGTATGTTGGAGAGAAGGGTCATTAAGAGGGTTGAACATGAGGTATGTATGTTGGAGAGAAGGACCATTAAGAAGCTTGATCGTGTAGTATGTATGTTGGAGAGAAGGGCCATTAATCTTGATAAAGATATAATGATAACACAAACATAAAGAAACCAAGATTGCATTCATAGTGAGATAGGAAAATTTTCTTATAAAGGTGTTGTGGTTGCAACAACCCCCCTTTACTTTCTCTTTTACAAGAAAAAAAAAGGCCCCCCCTACTAAAATTTCAATTCTATTGTTTAATCGTCTATTGCTTGAGCCTAATGCTATCACTTTGCCTACATTGAGGGAGTTGAGGGTTTTATCTTTATGGATGATTGTCTTGGATGGGTGTTGGTTATTCATTTTCATCTGACGATTTCAAATGTCTTCATATTGCTTCTTGACCTATGATGTTTTTGTTGACATTTATATGATGGAATTGATGTGTCATTTTTTGACCTTTTACTGATTTAGAAGTGCCTAGTAATCTTATGTGACTGCATGGTTTGATGTTCTATTTCATGTCTTGATTGAATAACTCAAACTTCTCATCTTATTGTTGCCATGTTTGAGCTTCATGTTTACATATTTATGCTTTCGCATGAAGATTCTACTAATCCATTTCAAACTCTAAGTCTGAATCGCGTAATTGATGATCTGTCTTTTGAGTTGAGACTTGGCACATGTAGTTTCAGGACACTCATCTACAAACACCTTGTTATCGTTGAATAAAATTAGAACTCTATTATAAATCAGTTTCAAGGTCGGGAATGTATTTTTTATTGTATTGGCAAGTCTTCCTTTGATTGTATGGCTGATCTCATTATGTTGTTTTGCAGGAGCAAGTTCGCAGGGCCACTTTGTTCCCATGACCGCTCTAGCCTTCAGAGGCCCGTGGAGAATCTCTTGACTCTCATCCACAACCTTGACCTTGATTCTTTCCAGGATTCTCCTTGTCTGGAAGCAAATTACCTTCACTTGCAGTTGTCCTGAGGTCCGAAGCCCCCTAGGTTGTTGGACCCACCTTTCCTGCGAGCCTATCCTTGAGCCTCTTTCGATTGATCTCTACCAGATTCTTCATTTGGTCTTCCCTCTCTCCAAAAACCTGGGCCCAAGTTATATTGAGATTCCCCCTTCTTATATTATCATATTTTCTCGGACCAAATCTCATAGTTGGTTTTTGATCATCCAAAGCTTTCCAATGATTGTAACCATACTTAAATCTGAGTTCTGGATCAAAAGTTATGGCTTCCCAAAGTTTCCTAAGCCATAACTCACATTTTCCACCTCAATGCCACGTGGATTCCACATGGTTCGCTCTCGCTTGTTCCATTCGACTTGGCGCTAATGCATGATGTTGATGTGGCATCCACCACTTGCCCTGATTGTCATCGAGATTTATCCTGACTCTTCTTCCCAGCCTTCCAATCACATACTCCGACAACGTCGTCAGAGCTTCATTGTCTTTGGCATTCACACTCTTCATTGTCAGAGTCCTTCTCCATCATAGTACATCTACTCCTGATATCACAAACCACTCCGATGAACCTCCCCCGATGAACAGTTGGGATTTCATTCCACTCACTACTCGATTGACGACCTTCATTCATTCTCGTAGTTGATGGCCTTACAGCTATAGTACCCATGATACAAAGATTTATGTTTGTTTCTTTGTTATCGAATGTTCCTTCATTTCCTTAGATAGAATCCTTGTCTTCATCTTTCACATAGCAATGTTATTTGCAGTTGAATTCTGTGGCGAATTACACAAGCTCTTTTGAAGCTAAACCCCTTTTCCCTCCAAGCAACCAACACCAGAAACATGGGCTTATTACTTTGAAAAGATTTGCAATATTGAACCTCGAGCAGGTTACGAGAGTAAAACTCTTCTGAGTCATCGATCTATTCCCTAAGTGGACAATCAGTTATTTTTGTGCTACAATATTCAGGTTGCAAGTTGGATGGTCGGAGTCAACACTCTGAATGGTCTCCTTTAGACTCTGAACAATTTTTAATCGTGATCGTTGATCGTCATTGAAAGGATGATACAGATCTATCATATGCAAAACAAAGCTATAGGGATATATTCTTTGATACCCCTTGTCGATACCATGAAACTCCACATATGCAAAACAAAGCTATAGGGATATATTCTTTGATACCCCTTGTCGATACCATGAAACTCCACAAGACTTCTGTACGTTGAATAATCAACGCTAAATGCATGTCATCACCCCTTTTTTAGGCTTTAACATTTGACACATAAATCAAAGAAGGAATATTCTTAGATTCTTTTATTTAATCTCTTTTCACTAGCGTGTTGGAGCAGTTTGCGAAACGACTCCTATGATGGATGATGCAGATTTATTTAGATCCATTGAACGACTATATCTCACTCTCAGAGTTAATACGTTGGGATCGGAATTGAACTAGAGATAAGAAGACTCTGATGTGAAGCTACGAACACACACTACACTATTTTTGGGGTTTGATGGACAATTGATCAAAACCGTTGATCTGGTGGTATTTCTATTTTGCAGGTTCAAGAATCAATGGTCCAAATTAACCCATGGGCCTGGTTAATGGTTGTCGAGTGGATTTTTAAATGACCATAACTTTTGCTATGAGGGTCAGAATGAGGCTAGTGATACCTCGTTGGAAAGGTATCTGGTGGAGAAACATAGTGGTACATGTCTCCATGCCAAACAACTAAAATAAGACATAATAAAATGTAGAAAACATACAACCACGGATTTGGGGGGAAGAATGACCATACCAACTTCAAGTAGTCATATCCAGGGCTACAAGTAACGAAATCAGGCCCGAGATAGCTCGATAGAAATCTAGAGGAGAGAAGAACAATATTGTATTATAAACGTTGGCATTCTGAAAAAGAAAATCCTCTGAAAATACAGAACACAAAGCAGACCCGAATTTAATAAGAAATTAGGTGGTTCATGTTCAAACAGTCACATTTAAAGCCACAAGAGCCGAAATTACATCTGCAAGAACACAATGAAAGATTGAGATGAAGGAGAATAATTTGGGATGATCTTAGTCAACA
This sequence comes from Picea engelmannii, assembly GCA_009831015.1. NCBI lineage: Eukaryota > Viridiplantae > Streptophyta > Pinopsida > Pinales > Pinaceae > Picea > Picea engelmannii. The sequence continues at coordinate 21,731 of WSFP011406811.1, forward strand.
AAGAAACACCCATAAACTGTTCGAATAACAGAAGAAGACAAAATCTTAGAATCAATTATTCTTAATGAATATTAATTTGTAAATTGCTTTAGGGCAAAATAACCACCTAGGAGTCCTTTCAGATTCTCTTTGTAATGCCAACACATTTATTTTCAAAATTCGAAAAAAAAAAACTAAAGGAAAATCAAATGAAGAGGCCAGAGAACAGAAGAGTCTCTCTCTTGTATTATAAAAAAGAATTCATCGGATAGATTGTAGAATTTTTCCCTTTGTAACAAAAGATGGTACTATTATCTATGAGTATTAAAGAGCAAGAGGCATTTTGAAGTCATAATTGTTTGCAAATGCTTATGGGACTATTCTACACTTGTATTTGTGGTTTAATTTTTATAGGTATTGATCATGTGACCTATTTATGTGTTTAGTATCTAGAATCCTTATGTTGTGGTTTCTTATGAGTGTAGGAATGATGTTACAGATTTCCTTTTCAACTATTTGAGAAGATTTATGCAATATTATTGTCCTAACATGTCTGGGTTGTTATGAACTATCTATGTTGTCTAGATATTACCTTTTACTATACTCATTCTTCTAGTTTTTCTCCCGGGATAGATTAAAATTAGTTAGATTAGATTAGTTTTTTTTAGTTATATTAGCCTTAGGATTAATTAGAACTCTCTTGGGGTACAATTCATTGTTTTCCCCCTTTTCTTTTTTTAATTCTGAGCGACAACCAGATCCATATACTCGCAGGAAACACTACACCAAACAAGAGTAGGTCTGATTGGGACCTTCCATCGAGCGTTCTCCCCACCTGCTTGACAGGCCATTTAGACTCGTCAACAAAAGGGTTACAATCTAATGCAAGGATTTTCCAAGGGTCATAAATTTTGACTCGATTATCTGTTTGGGATGAAATTTTGCAGGGAGTTGTGTCTCAAAGAGTTCATTGTCGCAATAATCTAATCATTTATATCGAACATCATTTTGACACTTTTCTGGGGCCAAATTCCTTCATATAAGGCCTCAAATTGGGGTTTTAGTGTTTTTATGGGAATTTTTAAATTTTAAATTATCGATTATCTCTTAGTTTATGAATTTAATTAGAAAAGCGAGTTGAAAAATAATATCACTCTAGTTATCTCTTAGTTATTGGTTTGTTTTAGAGTCATGCGAGAATTTCCTAAAATTAGTTATTTTTTTTTAAATTAATTGTTTTCGAAAATCTCAGATAGTAGTTATAAGGGGTTGAAATTCCATTGTAATAGTTAGGATGGAGAAGGAAGAAAAGAGAGTTATTTTCCATTCTCATGTGTTTGCATGGTTTTTAGATCTTGTGAATGAATCTCAGTTTATTGGCTACATCATCCTAGACCCTCGATTCTTGGGTCATTTTTGGAGGACTTTATGGAAGAAAATGGGGACTAAATTACAGTTCAGTAGTGCCTATCAACCCCAAACAAATGGGAAAACCAAGATAGTAAGTCGGAGTTTGGGAAACCTATTATGGAGCAATGTTGGGGAGAAGCCCAAGAAGTGGGATTTGCCTTTACCTCAAGTAGAATTTGACTACAATAGTTCAATGAATATATCTAGAGGTAAATCTCCATTTCAAGTTGTTTACGATAGAAATCCTATGGGTGTCCTAGATTTGGTGAAACTACCACTTGGGGATGGGATCAATGATGATGGGTAAGCATTTGCATAACACATTCAACAGTTACAGCAACTGGTGAGACAAAACTACAGGTCGGTAATGAACATTTTTTTTTTATAAAAGATGCTCACCGACGATACCAGGTATTCAATGAAGGTGATTTGGTGATGGTTTATTTATGGAAAGAGTGGTTTCCTATACAAACCTACCACAAACTGAAGTATAAGAAAATTGGTCCTTGCAAGATTCTTAAGAAAATCAACGGCAATGCTTATAAGGTCTATTTACTAGCTAATCTCGATATCTCCCTTATGTTTAACGTTTTTGATTTGTATATCTTCCATGGGGACGATCTGGGTGATGACAGTGGGGGAGAGGTGATTTGACAATAGGCCATTCCAAGCAAGAAAAAAGGAAAATATTGCGCATATTTTAGATAAGAAGACCCGTCATACTCGACAAGGCCAATACAATCGATATCTAGTCCAATGGGAAGGCATAGCACCAACAAAGAGTACATGGATTACAAAGGGGGAGTTCTTGAACCTAGATCCCATTAAGTGGAAACAATTTCAAGACAGTAACTTGTAGGAGCTACGTTCTTTTCAACCAGAGGAGAATGATGCATGGATTTTCCAAGGGTCATAACTTTTGACTCGGTTATCCATGTCAGGAATTTTAATTGACCAAATCCCCTTTTGCGGATTGGTCAAACCCTAATTGTATTATGAAAATTAAGAAGTTGGCCCCCGAGCCTAATTAAAGTGGTTTTAACCACTAAGAAGACAAGTCGGCCCTGCCTAGTGAAGAGACACCTTTCCAACACCTGCCAACTAGTATAAATAATAGAAGCCAATGCCTCATTATCACACTCACTCATTCGCTCATCCAATGCACAAGTTTGGTAGTTGTAGTTGGGAGAAGAAGGAAGAGAGAGGTGCATTGCTCAGTGTTGGATATTCTCTATTGTTTTGGTTTATTGTCTTGGCATTTTATATTAAGGAAGTTTTTGTTGGGTTTTCTCCCCCATGAGAGTTTCCCAGGATAAATTTTGTGTATCTTGTGATTGTGTTTCTCTCAGTGATCCTACCTATGCTATTGTTATCTAGTAAATTGAAAAGAAACCTAATAATAGCTCAAAACTTTACATTGAATCATAGCTAAGATGAAGAGAGCACTTTTCACTAGATAAGAAAAAACGTCATTGTTGTCATACAAGAAAATTAGGGTTTTCTATTGAAGAGGAATTTTATCCTAAAACTCATCAAGGAAGTGCGCCCTAAACTGAACTCTTTGCCAACCTCGGTGCACTTTTTCAGTGGACAAAACTCCCAGAAAGTGAAACCCTAGTTTTCATTGGTACCAGAAAACCAGGAAACCAGAACCAGTACCAAAAGTACCAATCCAAAATTCCGCTGGCCCAGTTTGAAGGGGAAAAAATTGGATTTTCTGAAATTTGACTGCACCAAGCTACTCATCTCAGCCAAGCGCACCTCCTGGTAAGTTCATAATTAAGATAATTTTCAATTTTTGGTCATTTTCCTAGCTCTAGGTCAAGATGTCTGCAAGCACTAAGCTTGTTGACAAGATAGAAGGTGTGGAAAATTTTTGTACCTGGAAGTATAGGATTTCACTCATTCTTGAAGAGAATGACCTAGCTAGATTCATTAAATAAGATGTACCATAACCTACCAATGTTGTAACTAAAGAAAAACACCAAAAGGACACAATTAGGGCCAAAATAATCATTGCAGACTCTATTAAAGATCACTTGATTCCTCAACTGGCTTCAAAGAAAACTCCAAAAGAAATGGTTGATGCCCTAACCAGAATGCATGAAGGAAAGAACATGAACCGGAAGATGAATCTAAGAAATCAACTCAAAAGTACAATGATGCAGAAAGGAGAAACAGTTCAGGAATATTTCTCTAGAATATCACAATTCAAGGAACATCTATAAGCAATTGGC
>ML859642.1:8337-25354 GCA_009831015.1 Picea engelmannii
CATATGTATGTTGAAACTTAAAATTTTATTAAATTCAATTAAGAGATGTGTCAATCCCATGGAGAAAACCATGCCAAATCCTAAAACATGATATGTGAAGGATGATCAACTCAACTGGCACAAAATTTATATGAAATCCATTTTAAATTCACTTCAAATCTAGAAGTCAACACTTAGATATATTTTGATGAAAAAGCGAATGACATATATTTTTAATCCATATGTGCAAGAATGTCATGTGTCATCTCCTGAAGATATCACTTGTCTCCTTAACTCTAAATTGATGACATCATCGATGATATGTGGAAACCTGTCATTGGTCCATGCCTCAACAAGATGACTGGATAACATCACCATGATGACGTGGATATATATGAACATGTTGTGCATTACTCTCTAATAATTGCATGTTTCTAACTAATTTATACAATGTTGATTTCACTATACTATATGGTAGGATCTACTAATCCTACCATGAGTTATATAATGTCAAGAGAAGAGGTGCTCTCATGAGGTGTATTATGAAAAAACACCCTTTTAGTACATCTATTGTCATGTTGTTCATCACACTTTATGTGATTTCCATAGAATGGCCATCACATACAAGAAGAGGAGGTTTATTTGGAGCTCAATTGGTTCCATTATATTTGAGAATGGAGTTTAGTGGGTGTAATGTGCATATGAATCTATGTCTAGGCCTAGAGGGTAACTTCCTTCTAACACTATTATTATGGTTTGACATGAGTTACAAGTTTGTTTATTAATGGTAGATGGATTGAATTGATCTAGTGTGCTTGTAAGATCTCATTCTAATCATATTTATATGAATGATAAGTATGTAGTTGGGATTTTGAAGGGTAAGTATGCAGGTGAAACTCACATTTTTCACACCATCTGATTTATTAATATTGTTGTCAATGTTGATTGAATCGATCACTAACTCCAACCAACATTATACATCACCAAGTCCTATGAATAGGTGTTTATGAACATTGAAAAATGGAAAAAAAAAATGTTAAGGGAGAACATAATATGCCACATCATCTTACAGTAAAAAAATCTCTAAAAAATAAATTATTAAATGAATAATAGTTGTTTACACCATTATTTGTCCTTGGATTTTGAATTTAAGTATACAAGAAAATGAAGGAAAATTTCATGATGCAAGAGAAGAAAATTATTTATACCTTCTATGAAATGTGTTTTGGATCATGGAGGTGCCCACCCTTCAAACCTGCATTTTTCAAAGACATTAAAAGGTTAAATGACTGAATAATAGCTAAACATCTATGAGGAAATAATCATGTACAAGTGCAAAGGAAGGATACTAGGTGGGATTTAAACAAGAGAACTCTTAGCTCACACATACACAATACATAAGATAAGACGCCATGTAAAACTCAGGTGCACCACTATCTAAGGGAGTTTTATCCTTTGGAATACATTGTGCAAGAAGATTAGATATGAAGTCTACCTAATAAAATATCATCCCATTCTTGAGAACCCCATGCATAATAAAAATCCATCTTCACCATATGTATCTAGTGCCTCGTCTACCATACAATAGGTTCAAGAGAATTTCTAAGGCTTGAAGTTCCATTTGTAATTTTTTTATTAAGTGTACCTTACTTGTGGTAGTTTAGAATGGCTTAACTAAAAGCCACCATGCCTTCACAATGTTATAAACATCATGCATTTTGCTAAAATTTTGCAACCACCAAAGGCTTACTGACATTGTGGGAGGTGAGAATTCATACATCCTTTGAAGAGTATCAACACCATATTGCTCGATTATGTCATCACTCTATGATTTCATTGTTCAACTTGTTACATCCGCATTCTCAATCAAAGTATTTAGCATGTTTATTCATGGAAACAATTCCTCTTTGTATCTCACCTTATGGAATCACAAGACCTTAACATTTAAATCCTTGGGTTCCTGTCATTGGCTTATTTTTCTGCTCGCAATGATTTGTGGAAGGTTCAACATCATTGTACATATCATAGAGGAATGAATAAGTAGGATTTGAGGAAATGTTGAGTAGCAACACCATGTCCATGACACAATGAAAAGAATGGTAATGCTCTTTTTCATGTGAGACACAATGAAAAGAAGGGTAATGCTCTGAAAAAATATTATAAAATGATTGACATGGCCATTTCCAACCCCTCGTGTTTAATCCTTAAAACTTAATATTGCATCTTCCCAAAAAATTATTTTTTCATGTTGCACCAAGTTTAAAGTTTGCACATTGCTTGGAAAAAGATGCTTTCCACATGTCACATTTCACAAGACTTTCAAAGTTGCACATATCATGTCACAAGATTTTGGAAGTTGCATATTGCATATTCAAGTTCTATTTGTTGCCTAGACTCCATAGCCCAAGATCAAGGCACCAGGGATTTCTTGCATTCTCATGTCTTGAATCAATATATACCAAATCTTATAAGAGAAGTTGAAATTATCATTATGTGTATAACAAAATTACATTCACATATATATACAAGCCATAGAAATAGCCTTGTGTATATTATCAGATGAAAAAATACCCATAATGTCAATGCATTATATGCATCATTACATGTTCAGCTATATAATGTACATCTAACTGTCTTATAAAATTATTACATGACATCATGAATTTCTTTTAGTCTTCTTTTGTGCTTTCCAATTCTTAAGCAATTCATCCATCTCCATGTCTTCATTTACTGGGTCCTCTTCAGTAGTTAATGTTTTTCCAGTCCTTTCACTCCGAGTACGTTTGGTCTCATACCCATGTCGTGGATGTTGTTGTGAGGGGCCATCACCTAAAAAAATAAAAAATATATTAAATTTATATGGCCAAGTTTTAAATATCATTGAAGTAGTTCATTAATATTAAAAAAAAACACCACAATGTAATTATTTATCTGGTCCTCTAGTCAGCACCGTTGGAATGGTTGCCGGCCTGTTCACCTGATATTTAGGTTGAGGAGGATCATCTATGACATTCTCTACCATTGAAACGTCAAAATTTATAAGTACAAAATTATTATGTATATGAATAATATATAGACATTTTACCGTCGTGGGCCTCAGTCACAGGAACATCTTGGGGTTGCACCTCACTAGGGAGCACCATGATATTCTGGCTACATTGCACTATCAACACTCTATTGTCCAGTACTAATGGTTTCATTGATAGTGCTTCTCCGCTAATTAAAACAAAGTAAGACACTAAATTATGGATCATATCAAACATTTACGTATTTTATAACTAACGAAAGGTTAATGTGGACTAGTTTTTATTTAGCTTATCCCACAAATTGGATCTTGGGGTCTTCCCCATGCTTTTTCTATGATCAACCATGGCTTTATAGCCATACTTGTAAGCAAGTTGGAGGTCTTCCTTCGTGGTTTCAGTTCCGAAGTTGTCGCCCTGCATTGCATAAGGGTATGGTTTTTTAATGTTTTTGGCTGCAATTACCTTAAAGTTGTAAGGTGATACAAATAATATTCTTAAGATGTTTGGGTACTTGTGATTCGTGACTGTAACCTTGAGTAGATGCGCTGGCCTAGCTTGTGTTGGTCATGTTTGGAAATCCTTTGTTTGGTTTCCTTCGAAGTGTTAGGCAACCTATCATCAAAATTTTTAAGTATGTTATATATAACCACACTTTTATTTAGATCTAAAGAAAAATAAAGTTGGCATTGAATTCAAAAAATTGTAATTTACCTTGGTGTACCAGTTATTTGTTCTCCTAATTTTTTCAAAATCTTCTCTTTTGCATCATCAATGATCGCCTTCCACTCCCTCTCTGGAATTGAGGGAGGTTTCTCATACCTAATATTTCCTGCCAAGGTTCATCTTTAAACATCCCACGTATATTTTAAATATTCACCCGATGTATATGTGACCATTTTTTTATTGAACGTGTCTACACCAAAGAGGACTTCAAGATAATCCATAAGTTCCTTTTTGAGGTTGGAATTCTGAAAATTCCACCTCATGCGTAAGGTTTCCCCAAAAATAGACAAGGTCTTGCTCTCTAGGTGCCTATAAAATAGGTCATTTCCAACACACAAGAAGATATGATCATTAATTTAAAATTAATAATCTAGATGATTTATGTATGAGGACAACATTAAACGATTAAAATATGAATTAAAACTACCTGGGAGTCTTGATTGTTTTAATGGAATTCCATTGTCGTCGACCAAAAATGTGCACGGAAGGGTCCCTATTCTTGTCACACGTTTAGCTCCAGGAAATGCAACCATCTCAACCACATCACTATGATCCTCATCTATGCCACCATCTCTAGACTCTGATTGAGGTGTGGATGCTTGGTGGTGCATGTCATGGCTCCTATCTAAATTAGGTGTCGAATATGGAGAAGTAAATAGTGCTCTAATAGTTGTATGACCACCCACATCAGGACTCTGTAGCGTCTCTGTAGTGCCACTACTACCAACACCAAGCTAAACAAGATCCAAAAATTCCTTTATAAAAAAGAAAATGTTTTTTCGTGAGATAATGTAAAAGTTAAAGAACAAAGTATAATAATTGAACATATGAGTGCATTAAAAAAAAAACACTTTAAATTATGGTTATTACCTTATATGTGTTAAGTTGTGACATAAGGATCTCGATCTTTGCTTTGACGTAGGGAGTTTGGTTTGGACGATCTAACAAGTTCACAAGTTCCTTGTTAGCTTTAATGATCTTTTTTTTTAATAAGAGCATCGGATCAGTGCATGAATAAAACCCCTCCTCATCGGTGGAATCATGATCCACATGGCCTACGGACTACATATAATTTCATAAAAAGCAATGTTATTTCAATAAAATTATATAATCAAATAATAAAAACAACATAAAATGAAAGTGGAAATTGATAATCATTTACATGTTCTATGGCTGGCTCTTTTTCAACGATCATCTTGCCACATTATAATATAATTAGAACCCCCAAATATTTAAAAAATTGTTAATGATAACAAAAAAACAATGTTAAAGATAATATTTACAACAATGTTAAAGATAATAAAAAAATATAATGCAATAAGTAGAGGTTTCTTAAAGAGGTGTTGCATAAGAACCTGCACGCTATTATTCAATGTTTCTATTAGATTCAAATGGTAATCCACTAATAACTCTTCCCTAGGAGCTATCTTTTTTATTGTGCACAGGACTACCCGATTCTCTTCACGTCCCTCATATATTCAATTCGGTTGCTTGTTTGTTGTCCCGGGTCATGTGCTATTTATAAACCCTGCAATATTGTTGGAAGCTTTAGGCCTTCCATCAATATAGATAGTCGCTCCCTTATTTTTATCCTTGTTTATTAGTTGTATATAATTTGCGGCAAGTGCATATCTCCGCATACTTCGCATGTACTGGACCACTCGCATCCAATCATTATAATTGTAACACAGTCCGACATAGTCTATCAATTTAGTTACTGTATTGTATTTTACAATTATTCCATCCATGGAAAATAGCCCCAAGCCATGCAGAGAGGATGGTGCAATGTGATATGTCCTATTGTTAACAATGAAGTCAACATCTATAGGAGGTAGTTCCTTAGGTACCGATTGTTTCACCAGATGCTTATACTTGAGTGGGACATCTATGTCTCCTATGCTCTCATCATCATAAGAGCATGATCCTCCTTCGGCAAGAAAAAATTTCATGCGTCTACAAAATTTTATTCTGACTTGTTCACCTCTGGTCCTTGTTTTCTTATCATATCTACTAGATGCAGTCGCATTTCCAGCCTCTATTTGTCCTAAAATTTTCTCACTCGACGAAGAAATATCTGACACGTGCCTATTTGGTTGTACCTTTAGTTGCATGTGCACGTGTTGTTAGTTAGTAGTCCATCATCATATTTAGAGTTCTAAATAAAAAAATTATATCTTTAGTTTTGGATGCACAATTAGACTAGGGTGAAATTACCAATATCAATGGTCAACCACCTAATTTAATGTGATATCCCTCTTGATTTTGGACATATTAAGGACATATTGATGTGATAACACTAAGGACATGATAAATTTATCATATGGATCTAAGAGAAAAATAGTAGTAAGGTTTTTGTTTGTTGGATTTGTGCAAATTAGAATTATTATAAGAAATGTCCATTGAAGATGAGGTTCAATGCAATGGAGTAAGAAATCCAACCATTAGTTTGTGTGTTGCAAATATTGGGTGATTTAGTTGGAAATATGTGTAAGGCAAGCCAAGTGTTTAACTATACAAATATTACTTTTGTTCGATACAAGAGTAGAACTATACAAATATTAGTTTTGTTCAAGCCAAGATTATAACTATACAAATACTAGTTTTGTTCAATCCAACTTGAAGAATAATTTAGTTATGGCAATAAGAATAAGATAAGGATAGCATTTTCCATTGACCTTGTGTAAACCATTCCATTTGGTGTTTGTTGTAGTAAGTGTAAAGAAAAATTGTTGGAGTTACTTCACACACACCTAGGATTTATTTTTCCTAAGGTTATTCTTTGTTTATTAGTCATAATTAGTTATTATCCAGTATCCTATATTTTAGGGGAGAATATTCCACTTGGAGAATATTCTCTTTCAATTGACACTTCAGTTTGACTAGTTGAGTTGATTTTAGATGTTTCATTGGTTTTGTCACCATGTAACATTGGGATCATCACCAACTCACTACTCTTTGTTCGGTCAGTTAACTGAAGACTAGTTGACTAGTTAACTCAACTAGGTGGCAGTTCACTCCTGTAACTACCTTAGAGACTAGACTAGGTGGCAGTTTACTCTTGTAACTGTTGGTATGTGTCCAGATCAATCTAGACCACCACTATGGCTCATTAGTTACTCATGTATCCTATATCTATTGTAAATTATTCACTCTTTGAGTGTGGAATAACGGTTAATGAGAATTCTTCCATTCTTTCTCTCCTTCTTCTTCCTTTTCCAATTATCTCTGCAAATGTGTGTATTATTGTTTAGATAGATCTATTATGTGTAGTTTCAAAACATTTACATGGTATCAGAGTTGACAGACTGCTAAACAAAAATCTACACCAAATTATTTTTGCAGGTACAAAAGATTGAAGAGAGCAAAAAGATGGATTATTCGCCAGAAATACTTCTCACGCCTCATAACTATTTGGAATGGAAGCCAAATTTTTTTCTTCTACTCAAATGCAGATGCTTGTACAAAATAAATATGGAAATGTAAGTAGAGCTTGATTCTATCGATGAGGAAAAGGACTTTCTCAATAGACAAGAGATGGCCATAGGATGTATCCTTTATTTTATTTCTCCCGAAATTCTCCATCAAGTATATGATGACTCACAAGAATTCACTCCAAATTATTTATGGAGAAGATTGGAGGTTTTATTTGGGAATAAGGAAGAATGCATGCAAAATGTTGACAAGATAGAGAATGTGGAAAATCCACTAGAAGATAAATCATTTCAGTTTGAAGAGATTTCTACACAAGTATTTGCAAAAATTTGTATTCCATTAATTGAAGATGATGTCTACTCCATTTCATATTTGTTTTCTAAAATTCATGTGGAAGATATATGGCATGCATATTAGGAATCACATGCAGACACTTTTTCATGCACCATGCATGCATCTCAGGAGACAAAAGGGAGCTGCGCACATCAGACGCCATTCTGATATTTTTTGAGAAAAAATTGCAGAAACAAATTGGATATTTGAATTCCTCTCCGAAAATATCCAATTTCAAAAAAGAAATCGTTTGAAATGGAGTCCGGAAAGTGAAGTTATGATCATTTTAAAATCAACAAAATTTCAGCATTTTTCTAGAAACGGCCGTACGGTTTTCAAAATTTCATCCAAAATTTATTTGGATATTATTCATTACAAGAAGATAAAGTGGATATGTGTGGAAATATCAATGATGCATATACTTCATTAGATCCATGCAGACATCTACATCTTCAACAAAATATTCAAAGAGCACAAACTTGCACAGTTGCGAGGTCTTCTTGGAGTGAAGGACATGGTTGCTTAGCAACTGCCTTTTGTTTCTTCTCATTTTTTATTTTATGCATTGTAATTTGAGGGGGGGGTTTGTTCCCATGAGGTTTTCCCTCTTTCCTCGTTTAGTTCAGTGCATATTTTGTATTTGGGTACCTAACATGGCCTCGTAGCTGGGACCCATTCTTTATTTTCACCATACTGATGTTCAGGGGGGTGTTGGAGTTACTTCACACACACCTAGGATTTATTTTTCCTAAGGTTATTCTTTCTTTATTAGTCATAATTAGTCATTATCCAGTCTCCTATATTTTAGGGGAAAATATTCCACCTGGAGAATATTCTCTTTCAGTTGACACTTCAGTTTGACTAGTTGAGTTGAGTTTATATGTTGCATTGGTTTTGTCACCATGTAACATTGATATCATCACCAACTCACTACTCTTGTTCAGTCAGTTAACTGAAGACTAGTTGACTAGTTAACTCAGCTAGGTGGCAGTTCACTCCCATAACTGCCTGAGAGACTAGACTAGGTGGTAGTTTACTCTTGTAACTGTTGGTGTGTGTCCATATCAATATAGACCACCACTATGGCTCATTAGTTACTCATGTATCCTATATATATTGTAAATTATTCACTCTTTGAGTGTGGAATAACGATTAATGAGAATTCTTCCATTCTTTCTCTCCTTATTCTTCCTTTTCCAATTATCTCTTCAAATGTGTGTATTATTGTTTAGATAGATCTATTATGTGCAGGTTCAACACATTTACAACAATGTTGGAGAATTATAAGATGTAAGTTAGGTATGAGCTATTCGTTACCTCTTTATTACCTTTTATTTTAATTGTATCAATATTTTGTATGGATCAAATGAGGAATTAACCCAAAATTGATGCCATTAGACACAAACTGAATCCTAAGGCCAACTAAGGAGAAAAAACAACACACGCTAATTAATCTGGGAGTCAAGCATGAAAACAAACCTTCTCACAAAGAAGTTCTAGTTGGTGATGGAATCCAACATCGCAGAATCGATGCATGAAGGGGTTGAGTTTCAACAGGTGGGAAAGTTACGTTGAAAACCTACTTAACGAACTAATGCCCTAGTGCAAGTTACCTCACCGAGTACTGGGAAATCCTCCAAGGAGTCTGAGTGAGTCTAGCCAACGTTTATCCTAGGTACAACACCACCTTCCCTGTGATGTCACCGTATGTAGGAAGTCTAAAATATTATGGCCTCTATGGTACCACCTACTATACCAAAGCAGAGGGGGGATAGTCGACATTCGACACCAAGACCAGGAAAGCAGGGTTTATTACTCTGAGGGCCCCAATGAAACCTCGTGATTGACCCTTATGTTATAAGGGCTTCCCAAAGTCAATGATATAGCAACTGGATTTCACTCCCTAACTCAAGGCTTTATGTTTGTTTAGCAACTTTGGAAAGTTGTTCTCACAATCCTATTCCAAAGATCTACACCTAAGCTAAGATGGGTTTGAAGAGCCCTAGAAAAGTTGCCAGATACATTTTAATTAGCTCTTGATTTTAGGCTGGTGTTAATCAAAGGAGTGGTCATGAAACTGATGGCATTTTGACTCGACTCTTTAAACTATGAAAGAGGAAAATGAAATGTAAGAAATTCAATTTCGATGAAAATTAGGTATGGGAAGGAGAAAGATGTTTCCAATTCTATATTTTTTCTCATATGGAATCCTTACTAATATCAAACATATGCAAAGGATTCATGAAGATTGTAAAGACATTGTGATAAAAGAAATTGTACATGTAGCAAAGTGTTGAAGAATCAACATTCAATACTAAACACATTTCCTTGAAGAATACTTCATATAATGTAAATATTTTTCTGAATTGACGTTGAAGGTTGATAGGATTAATGGCATAATTATGATTTTCTTTAGTGTGTAGATTTTGAAGGACTATTTGATGAAGAGAAAGAAATACAACTATTTATGAGACCCCCTGCTTTGTCTGGCTTGGTCGTGACCTTAAAATTAGATTATTATTATTATTATTATTATTATATATATGACCCTTTTTCAAACATATCAGAAAATATGAAAATTTGTTTAATCCCCTCTTTCCACATCATATATTGTCATATTGTAATGTTTAAGTATGGATAAAGAGACTTTCGTAGCCAAAAGGATTAATGGTGGAGTCCTTGTGTATTCTTTGTAAGGATTACATATAGGTGAATATTGTCACAGAGGAAGTTGCTAGACAAGTGAAACTCACGGAGGGTTTTCACTTTACCACTCTAATGTTTTTCATTGTTGGTCAAATGGGGTGGTAAATCCCCCCACCAAAGTATAATTATATCAAAATCATGTGGTATGTTTATCTCTTTGAAAAAGTGGGGCCATCATGGCCATGTAAGTGAGTTGGACAATTCCACCTCAATTTTGAGACTCTATTATAAGTAATAAACAAACTTTACTACTTTCATTATAACTAAAACCTCTTACAAATGGACATGGATCATTAACAAAAAGATTAAAGGGAGGTAGTTGGCAAGGTACCATTTACCCCTTATTTTATATAGAGGTACTACTAGTGAATTTCTTCACTACCCCTTGTGATTTTTATGAGCCTTGGATATTTGGGGCACTTATTTGGTTTCATGGATTATGATGAGATAGAGGGTTTTCAGACATGTTGATGGAACATATGATTTTTTATTGCTCCTCTTGAGCATTTAGATTCATCCTGATTTTTGGGCATCTTTATAGTTCCCAAGGAAATTCACATTTCATAAGGCATTCTCATGTATCCCAAGGTAGTCCAAGGTTGGTCAAAATAGTTTAGAGTTGTTCTTCATGTACCAAGACTTCTCATGCCATGTCATGTCCTAGATTTTGAATCACTCATTTAGAGGCTTGTGTCAAATGACTTCATGGGACATCCACCTTGGAGGTTGCATTGTGGAACTATTTGTCACATGTGGACTTATCTAATTCTCTCATGACTTGAGGAGAAAGTTGGCATGATTTGAGGAGGGTTGTTACACCTTGAACACCTCATTCATGACACTTTTGGAGCTGATTTGAAGGGTTCGTCCACTCTTGAGGAGTTTGTTGAGGATATACTTCTTTGGAGGCCTTTAGATACTAGACATTACACCTTGGATTCACCTTCTTCCTTCATTAAGGGAGATGTTACACTCTCTTGGGGCCTTTTCACTTGGATCTTTGTACATGCGGTTTGACCACCTCATATTTATTGTATTTTTTGACTAGGTAGTTGGAGGAAGTAATATTTTATCCCTCCCTAGGCTAGATATAAGGATCTCACATGAGACATTTCTATAGGCTATATATCAGGATATCACATGAAACATTTCTATTTTATTGTAAATGAAGTTGAGAAAATCTTCCACTTGCTATTTGAGAGAGTCTTCCAACAATTTTAAGAGGTGAAAGAAAGGATTTCCATCACTATAAAAGAATATTTTGTGGAGTGGGGGTTGATTTCCATTTATGGTTTTCAGATTCCCAGGTATGTCTTAAATATACAACATGTAATTAGTTTATGTTTATAGGATCTATGCAGGAGTTTGTTGTGAGCATAATGTGTCTCTTGTTGTTGATTTTTCCCTAGAGATTGAATGATTTTCTAGGTCCGATTATTTTTACAATCATTCTTTAGTGTTGATTTGATTTTTTTTTTTCCCCAGGTTTGATAAGTCACCCCACCGACATGCCAAAGGCCTTGGATCCATTTTGGAAATATTCCAAACCTCACAAGGCGTCAAATCACCTAAGGATGAATTTTGAGGTTTGTGGAAAGGAGATGAATGGATGGATTAGCCATTTGAAATACCACCTTGAAAAATTCCCTAGCCATGAGTTTGTAGTCTGTAGACAATAATCAACCCCATAAATCCAATGAAGAGCTCCTCAAAATATTAATGACATGAACAAGAAGGAAGACAAAGAAGCTATGCAAATTGAACTTGACGATGGATGAATAGAATGAAACACAAGAAATGTTGAACTTGACATTGCTATACAAGGATCTCACATGAGACATTGCTATTTTAAAATTGTTGGATAACATTTAGGGTACTCACCATTATTGCTTCCCTCGCATGTTCCCTCATGTGCTCCCCTTTCTCCTTGCAGAATCACCCTTGCGTGCCCTTGTGTGCTCCCCTTTCTCCTCTCAGAATTTCCATCGTGTGCCCTCACGTGCTCTTTCTCTCCTAGCAAACTACCCTTTCTCCTCTCCTCGCAGACTAACCTTTCTCCTCACAGAGGTCACGTGCACACTCTATTCGCGCGGGGTATGGATCAGTGCACAGTATAGGATGCGATCAGGGTATGGATCGGGGATATGCATACACAAATGGGGGGGATTCATTTTTGTTAAAAGGGTTTTGGTTTATTTATTTCTTAATTTATATATTTATAATATATAAATTATATATTATATATATATATATATATATATATATATATTATAGTCAGTCTAATGATTAAGAACATATGTTTTCTCCTAAGAGATCACAAGTTCAAATCTAGAGGGGGGTAGGGTATGTATAACTCCGATATAGACTTTACGAGTCAAATCACTGGGCAGAGGGGATCCCTTGTCCCATAAACAAGGGGGTCTCATACAAAAATTTGGTGTTTATCTTGTTATTAGAGCTAAATTTGAACAGGGATTTCGTTTATCTTGTTGATATTGAAATCCTTTTGTATGAGATGGTCAATGACAATGGTTAGTGCGACGTAGAAGGAAGATTGAAAACATTATGGGTTAACACCCAAATTTTTGTTGTTACCACTTATTGGTAATAGGTTTGTGTGCAAAGTGACCAAACACTCTTATAATAATCAGAGCAAGTTAGTGATTTTTGAGTTGCTGCGTGGAGGAGCCATCTATCTATCTCACCAGGAGTCGTTCGTCAATCTAGTACATGGAGAATTTGTCCATCAAAATCTGATTTGTTGTGCATGGGGGAGGTCGCATATTCAAGATGTTGAAGATTTTTGAATAGGGTGCACTGCATTGAAGGATCATTGTTACTGTTAAGTTGTTGAAGAATTTGATGTTCACCTGAATTGCATGAGACAAAAGGTTGCCTCTGCAGATTTGATTATTGAATCGTTGCCACCGTTCGAAAGGAATTTCTTGCAAATTGTCACATATTCTAACTACCAGAGCTTAAGGGAGGGAGCATATCATTGTTGTTACCGCCAATAGACCCTAAACTCTATTGTCAAGAATCATTAGTTGTCTTCTATGGTGGTCACATTCTAGCCAGATCGCAGAAGATTTGTTGTACCAGATCGCATGAGATTCGCTATCAGGAAAGAGGAATAGAAGCCTGTCATGATCTGTTATGATATAAAATTTAGCCAACAATTGGTTTTTTTATCACTCCAGGAGTCTTTCTAGGTTGTGATCAAAAGATCCTAATAACTTAATCAAGAACTTAATCAATAAATCGAGAACTCATATAAAATGTAACTCTTAATTCCAACCCCTTAACTTTATTACACCCATCACCCCTAACACTTAACCTTTATAACCTAGAATTAATATAAACCTTAACCATTGATCATTATAACCTCTAAATCCCCTTTAACCTAATTACATATATAACCTTAAGTTTCATGGTTATCACCTTAATTTATCCTACAAATAACTCATATAAATTGTAACTCTTAATTCCTAACACTAGTAAATTATAACCTATAACCCCTCACCAATATAACGCCTTAACCTTAACACATATTCACTATAACCCCTAAAACATAACCATATAAAGACTTACACCTAATCCTCATATTATAACCCTAATAACATTAATCCACTAATAAATAAGACTTATAACTCTTAACCCTTAAAACCCCTTACCCCTATAACACATGTTACCATAAAACCTAACCTACCACCCTTAATCCCTCACACTTATATCACAAAGAAAATGTATGAATTAATATTATGTCACTTTTTCTACTTGAATAGTTGAGGTTTAGTAAGAAACTCTTTTGAGAATGTTGTTTGATTGATACCTAGGTGAAAGTCCTTGATAGATTTTTTATATGGCAACTTAGCTCCAAGGACATCACTCTTTCAAGGGAGGCATTGTAAGCCCCACATTTTGACTTACCATTTACTATTGTGATAGTTATGGTACTTTTTGAGCTAACACTATCTAGATACATTCCCAACTTTCTGATTGATATATCGATGTTCATGTGATGTGTCCCACATGGTTATCTTATGCTCACTTATGATTAGGATGTGTCACACATGGTTATCTTATGATCACTTATGATTTGGATGTGTTCTACATGGTTATGTTATGCTCACTTATGACTAGGATGTGTCACACACAGTTATCTTATGCTCACTTATTATTTGAATGTATTGTACATTAGTTATATTACACTCAATTCCGATCATTGAGCTCATTGTGTTATTTGACATATTTCCATTGATTATATGTTAGCATTACTTTTAATAAGTTTGTATGAATGTTGGATATTTCCTACTTTGATAGTTGCACTAAAATTCATCAGTTGTAGAGAGAAACCCAAACACTATTATACACACATGTGACTACTAAAAACATTGCAAGTGTTGAAGTGTTACTGAGTTATTCAATTCTTGAGACCTTCATTGGCATTTGTTAGATGTGAGGAGAAAATCGAATGGTTAATTATTGTTTGTTGGAGATGATGCACTCTTCCAAAAATGGGATATGTTTCTCAATACCTTTATTTATGACCTTAGGATATCCTTGGGTATGATATTAAATCTTTTTAGAGTTTCTAGCCCTAGGGGGCTAGTCATGTCACATTGGGAGTTCCTATCATGAGACCTACCCTTTTTTTTTAACCATGGGAACAACAACCTCCCATGAGTATATCCAACAGCCCGCAAGCCAGATATACCAATAACTTGTGACTCAGCAGGGGCCGAGACGTCCCGAGGCCCACACCGGGTGAACCTCTATCCCAGGGGTCGTCTACCCCTTAACTATCTCTAACCTATTTAAGGAAGGTGATAGCTTCCATTTAAGATTGATCTTCTGAGGGGTTGGCCCTTGTGTGTGAAAGGGATTAATTGTGTTATATTATTGTTAGGATTTGCATTGTGTGGAGTTTTTCCTTGAGATTAGTGACCCTTGAAATGGGAGAGAGAGACTATCCATTTCCATTGGTGGTCAGATAGAGCTTGGATAAAACAAATCCTATGGGATGTGTTCATCCTATTCATGATTGGTGTGGGAGAACCATAATCATACAAGTGGTGTGTACAACATAGTTGAGGGAGAGTATCGTTCCCTTGTCACATTGAAACCCTATGGAGAAGAGTTAATTGTTGCATAGAGGATTCATCCCCCAATAGGAGGTCCATGTCTTACACTTATGTTGTTCGCAATTGGCCTAGTTTTTGTTGAGGCTTATGAGGAACAATGTATTTTTTTGTCTTGATCTTGATATCCTAGTTCTAAGGGGTTTTTCAATACCAGTAGTCATACATTAGTTGGGAGAAAAATCACATGCAAGTGTATATTCTTAAACCACTAGCTATATTATCTACAGAAGGCCTAAATTGCACTAGGAGGTGAACTTCTTAAGGTGATTAAATACAGTTTAGTGCACTAATTTATTTCTTTTGTTGTTGTTAAGGTTATAATATATATCTAACATTTTTTCATTATTATCATTTGAAAAGATATTTGTGGTTAAATAGTTTGTTGCCTTAAAGAATAAATAATTGTGGAATTTCATCATAATAGGCCCACAAAAATAGGTTGTATTGGGTTGTTTACTGTGAGTAACCTACTATAATGGGTCTAATTGTAACATCCCGAACTGGCGCACTGAGGACACTTATTCTTTGAGGACACTTGATCGCAAGTGATCTGGACCCTTTTTGATGTTAGACCTATGATATTTGATTATGATGTGATTTACAGATGATATGATGTGTTACTATTCATGTAGACGGGTGCTATTGACTCAGTTTATTGAGTGTGCAGGTTTGTGACCTTGAGGATGCGGAGGCATCGGTAGACCCCCTTGGACTCCGGACTGAGTCAGGGAGTGTGCTTTTGGGTTGATATGTTTATTATGATGTTGATTTGATTTGATGATTTGATGACGACATTTCTGACATGATTATTGGTGATGCAGGCTGATGATATCTTGCCGACTTGACTCACATATGGAGTAAAGGGGTCACACACAATTGCAGAGAGGTTGAGGGAGAGGGGTGGACAACAGCCCTGCCACCGCCTGCTAGCACTCCCGCCGTGGCTCGATCTGTAGGTTAACGATTACCTAGTTCGAGAGGACCAACGATGCCGTGAGGGCCGACTACGACAGTCGCTCACGATGATTCTAAGGGGCGCGCAATAAGGCAGGGGCCTTATTCCTTAGAGCCCTTAGTCTCCTACTAGCTCACCTGGCGGAGTATTGACTCCAGGGGTTATAGAGTTCTACCAATCATTTTAGTCGGTGAGTGGCACCCTTGGAACATGTGGTGCATCCTGAAGGGCACGTCGTACAACAAAATTCTAGAGGCGAGTGGCACCCTTGGCGCACGTGGTGCGACATGAAGGGCACGTCGTGATAAAGGTGGTTGATGGATGTCAGCCTAATTATCCCTAAGTCTTCAGCACCTGAATAAAACTTTAAGCATTACCCTTAACCAATTGTCGTCTAGCCTCGAATCTAAACCCTAAGCCTAAGACCTTCTAGAAACCGGGGGGAAATTTCAGTGTGGCCTTAACAACAGAAAATTCAAAAAAAAAGAGAAGAGAAAACAAAACTCAGACCATCGCCCTTCCTTAATCCGTGTCTACTTAATAAAACTGACCTCCATCGCCCGGATCTCCCAGTGACCATCTCCCACATACTCGTCTAGTCCACTTTACCACATCGCCATCCCTCCTCGTAAACCCTCCTTATTCATTTTTGTAAAACATTTACTTTCCCCTATACTGGTTTGCCTTCGCTTAAATCTCTCTTTGATCCTGAAAATACA
>WSFP011406814.1:0-25353 GCA_009831015.1 Picea engelmannii
TAATTGATGGTTGAGGAAGTCAAAAACCTACCCCTAGATGACTATTGGACTATGTTAAATACCAGGCCACTGGGAGGACAAGGGGTTCCATTCTATGTAATTGTATTTTGTTCAACAGAGAAAAAAAAATGGGAGTGGGAAATTAGAGAGCATAAAAGAGGGGGTTAATTTTATGTAACAACCTAATATGCCATAGGTCTCAAGTAACTCCATAGAGAGTTCCTTCTCCTATGTACTTGCATTATTTCCATACTAGAGAAAAGAGTGCAGAGCAACCTCACCTTCTCGCTGGTTTTTCTCTCGTAAAGGTTTCCCAGAACAAATATTTGCGTTATCTTGTGGATGGTGTGTGATTGTATTTTATTGTTCTTTATTTTTCACATTTCATCTATTTCATGCACAAGAAGAAAATCAATAACTAAATATTCTAGAATCTAAAGGAATTTAACCTTCATAGTCTAGATTTCAGTTTTATTTATCAGATTTGTTATGACGAACTATTCCAGTGGAATATCCATGACAGTTTACATATCATATTGGTATCAAAGCATTTTTTTCTTTGGGATATTTTTGGGAAGTTTCGCGATCCATGAATCGACTTAAAGAGAAGTTGGAGAAACCCTAGCCATGGTGGATGAGTCTATTCATAATAAATCCGATGCACATGGAGCCTTTTACCCATGATGCATATAAAGAGACATACATAGAATATGAGGACTTCAAGAAGGTGTTTCAAAATCTACAGGGACAAATTCATATAGAAGAAGGTGATGGCAAGAATAAATACCATTTCTAGAATGGTTTACTCTACAATCTCGACAATATCTATGTTCTTAAAGGTGAACGATTGCAGCTTATGAGAGAGGATCAGACCTCCAAGGTTGTAGAACATTTTGGTGTTGGGAATATAATTTCCAACTTACACAGGTATGTGTATTGGCCCAAAATGCAAGAAGATGTAGCATGATAAATTAGAGGATGTATACTTTGTTGTACCAACAAGCCCAATAATAGGAAACAAGGTCTATACCATCCCTTACCTCTACCCACTCGACCTCGGGAAATTATTTCCATGGATTTTGTGAGAGGTTTACCAAAAACCATAAAGGGACATGATTATCTATTTGTGGTAGTTGATAGGTTCAACAAAATGTGCATTCTCATGCCTTGTAAAAACACCATCAATGGACAAGAAGCAACAAACAAGTTCTTTGAATAGGTCTGAGTGCACTTTGGGATACCAAGGAGAATCTTATCATACAAGGATACCTGA
Organism: Picea engelmannii; assembly: GCA_009831015.1. Lineage (NCBI taxonomy): Eukaryota > Viridiplantae > Streptophyta > Pinopsida > Pinales > Pinaceae > Picea > Picea engelmannii. Next base: position 1,274 of record WSFP011406814.1, read on the forward strand.
TTTCGCAGTGCATTTTAGAATACATTGTGGGGAATATGGACACTAAGTTGAAGAGGTCTACAACATTCCATCCACAGGCAGATCGACAGACGAAAGTAGTCAACAAGACTTTGGTGTGGATTTTGAGGGGTTACAATAAGAAGCATCCAAAGACCTGGGATGGAAATTTGATCTATATAAAACACTCTTATAATAGAGGAGTCCACACTTCTACTAACAATTCATGTTTTGAAACTTTCTTTGGGTATTTTCCACCTTCACCCTTAGATGTTTTACATGGAAAACAAGGAGGAGTGAGGGAGGACCTCATAGGAGATGCATTAAAAGAATAAAAAATTGTTGAGAAGATAAGGCAGATCCATTTTCAAGTATAGAGACACTGAAGAAGTTACACGAAAAGAACAAGGCTAGACATGATCAACACATAACAGAGAGACCATTTAGAGTGGGAGACAGAGTATGGTTACAACTGAATAAGGAAAGGCTACATGGTCCTAGTAAGAAGCTCTAGGTTCTATGATATGGTCCTTTTGAGGTATTAGAAAAGGTGGGAGATAATGCCTACAGACTCATTCTACCCCCATACATGCATATTTACTTAGTAGTGAATGTGGAGAATCTCAAACTCTAGGAGCCTTCCATGTTGGATCAGGAGGAGCAAGTCCTACCTTCCATACAAGACTAAACACCAAATGCTTAGGAATATTTAGATGATGACACAATATTTTAGAAGTGGTCTAGAACTACAAGACAAGGGTAGCATGACCTTTGGCGGATTGGGTTGAAAAGAAAACTTCCAGCCAAAGAAAAGTGGTACTTCTGGGAGAAGCTAGAGGAAACATTTCCTCACCTCATTTAGTAAATATTTTGGGGACCAAAATCCCCCCTAAATGGGGAGGTATGATCCAGATTGGATCATTATATTATTTTTCATCTATTTCAATGCTTTCAGAGTCGAAAGAAGCATCCAAAGACCTGGGATGAAAATTTGATCTATATAAAACACTCTTATAATAGAGAATTCCACACTTCTACTAGCAAGTCACGTTTTGAAACTTTCTTTGGGTATTTTCCACCTTCACCCTTAGATGTTGTATATGGAAAACAAGGAGGAGTGAGGGAGGACCTCATAGGAGATGCATTAAAATCATAAATGATTGTTGAGAAGATAAGGCAGATCCATTTTCAAGTATAGAGACACTGAAGAAGTCACACGAAAAGTACAAGGCTAGACATGACCAACACATAACATATAGACCATTTAGAGTGGGAGACAGAGTATGGTTACAACTGAATAAGGAAAGGCTACACGGTCCTGGTAAGAAGCTCTAGGTTTTGTGATATGGTCCTTTTGAGGTATTAGAAAAGGTGGGAGATAATTCATATGGACTCATTCTACCCCCATACATGCACATTTACTTAGTAGTGAATGTGGAGAATCTCAAACTCTAGGAGCCTTCCATGTTGGATTAGGAGGATCAAGTCCTACCTTCCATAGAGGACTTAGCACCAAATGCTCAGGAAGATTTAGATCAGGACACGGTATTTTATAAGTGGTTTAGAACTACAAGACAAGGGTAGCATGACCTTTGGCGGATTGGGTTGAAAAGAAAACTTCCAGCCAAAGCAAAGTGGTACTTCAGGGAGAAGGCAGAGGAAACATTTCCTCACCTCATTTAGTAAATATTTTGGGGACCAAAATCCCCCCTAAATGGGGAGGTATGATCCAGATAAGATCATTATATTATTTTTCATCTATCTCAATGCTTTCAGAGTCGAAAAATTGGAGGAATTAGCTTGCAGGGTCATTTTAGTGTCAGGTCCTAGTTTAGAAAATTGGGGTCTGGAACCTTCCAGAGCCATTTTGAGGGATTAAATGGAATTTTGGGGGGTTATGGTGTCCAAAACTTGTTACCACCCCCTTCACGACATTCTACACTCTGATACCTTTCTAATGTTGTAGAACGTGCACTAATCATAATTTGTATGCAAAAGTTATGCCTCCAGCAAGTTGACCTACCGTATTGACCACCATGGTACAAGAGGATGCCAAGCCATCCCCCATTATTAATGCATTTGAGGCTAGCCATGTGAGGAATTTCAAGAATATTATAAAATTTTAAAAACCTACCACAATTGAGGGTTGAGGAAGTGAAAAACCTACCCCTAGATGGTTATCAAGCTATGTTAAATACCAGGCCACTTGGAAGACAAGGGGTTCCATTCTATGTTATTTTATTTTGTTCCATAGTAGAGTAGAACAATCGAGAGTGGAAAATTAGAGAGCATAATAGAGGGGGTTAATGTTGTGTAGCAACCTAACATGCCATAGGTATCAGGTAACTCCATAGAGAGTTCCTTCTCCTTTGTACTTGCATTATTTCCATACCAGAGAAAAGAGAGTAGAGCAGCCTCACCTTCTAGATGGATTTTCTATCGTAAGGGTTTCCCAGAGAAAATATTTGTGTTATCTTGTGGATGGTGTCTGATTGTACTTTATGGTTCTCTATTTTCCACATTTCATTTATTTCATGCATAAGTAGAAAATGAATAACTAATATTCTTTGAATCTAAAGGAGTTTAACCTTCATAGTGTATATTTCAATTTTATTTATCAGATCTGTTGTGATGAACTATTCTAGTGGAATATCCACAATAGTTTATAGATCATCAGACCACAACTTTCAACTCATATATTGGTTTTGGGAAAGAGAATAGTTGATGGAAAGGTCTTGAGGAGGAGAAGAAATCTATTCACCCAAAAATTTTAATTGGGCACTTAAAGTTTTAGAAAGTAATAAAGTAATTTATGTAGCAGTAAAAATAGAGCAATGAGTGGAAATTACATCTTGTGAATCTTGTAACTTTTCGCTCAGAACATAGAATGAGGCATGAGTACATTCGTTGGAGAGATGTTTAAGAGAGGAATGTGTCTAAGGAATAATATTTTAACTTAGTGTATTGTGTTATTCATAAATTGATATGAAGAATAACTTGTTTGTAATTAATGAAATGTTTTATAGTATGCACATGCTAATAATAATTATTACATGCACATTTCTTGCAGAATTAGAGGTACAGGAAAAAAAAATTGGTTCTTATATGAGGAATGGAGCTATGGAATATGCCCATGGATATTAAATCCATAAGGATGAGGTTTGAGGTCTTCATTTCATCATGGGAAATGTTGAGACAAAGTCTAATGGAAGGAGAGGCGGGTAGGAGCTTGAAACTATGAGAATCCTGCATAGAGAAGTGTAGAGCTATAGGGAATATAATGAAAGGATTATGAAATCTCAAGAAGAGATACTTCAGAGTATAAATATGTTGCATAGAAAATTTAACAAAGACTATGGCCCCAATCAAGCATTCAATTCTAGACAAGTGATAGCATCCATATCCAAAAGAAGAAGAGATGAGCATGAGAATGATAGACAATAAAGAATCATGAGTAGGCACCATCATTCTCCAAGGAAATCCAATGGGATAACTCGTGCAATTTTAAGGTGAGGGAGTATCCCAAGTGTGTCTTATTTCAAGAGGTAGAGAAGAAGGCCCAAGGAAGACATCTTGCAAGGTGAACTCGGGAAAAAAAAGCCACCAACTTTCAAGGGTGAGCACAGGAAAGGAGAATAGGTCGAGGCATGGCTATTGGAGATGAAGAAATATTTCTAGCTACATGATTATCCCTCCATGTTAGAAGCAAGAATTGCAACCTAGAACTTGCAAAGAAAGGTAGATATGTGGTGGGATCAACTCAAGCAAGACAAGAAACTTGATGAGAGGAAGGTCTCATTGATGTAGTTCAAAGGATATTTCCAGGAGAAATATTTTTCAGAGAATTACTATGAGAGGAAGATGAAAGAATTCTTTGAACTCAAGTTGGGAAGCATGACAATGGATGAATATGAGAAGAGATTCATTAATTTTCTTAAGTATGTGGACTTCATAAAGGATGATAAGGTCAAAATCCAAAGGATCTGAGTGGGATACCCTCTTTCTAGAGTCAAAAGATACAATATGACAACCCTAAGACTTTGGAGGAGGCCATAAGGAGAGAAAATAATATTTATGAGTAGAGGAAGGAAAATTTTCCAAAAAACTTGGAATGACAAGATGAAGGGTAAAAAGGATAAAAGGAAAAAAATAAATTTAAGCCACTTTTTTTCAAGAACGACTCCCAAGAAAATCAACAAGGTCAATCAACCCAAAATGAGCATAAGACTATAGATTCATTTGGGAAAAGGCCAAGGCAGCAGCCTATACAATGTTGTGGATGCAAGTGAAATCATTTATATAGTAGGGACTACCCTCAAAAAGGAGAAAGAATGAGGATTGCCCACAACATTCCAGATGATTAAACATTTGAAGATATGGGAGGAAACATGCCAAGGATTTATGCATCCTTGGACAAAAAGCAAGAATAATATTAATCCTCATGATTCAAGTGGAAGGTAAGATTGATAAAAAAACCCATAGCAATTTTAATTGATTCTGGAACTAGCCATAGTTACATAAACTATAACATTGTTGAAATATTTCACTTGCAAAGGAGTAAGCATAATAAATCTTGGTTAGTTCAGTTAGCCATAGGGGCTAAGAGCAAAATCAATGAGCTAGTTAAAGATTGTCTAATAGACACGAATGGACTCAACACAAAGGTAGATGTGAACATCATACCATTGGGTTCATATGATTGTTTAATTGAAATGGATTGGTTGGAAAAACACCATTTTGTCATAGACTGCTACAAGAAGGCAATCCCATGTCTTGATGAATAAGGGAAGTAGGGAAAGATTCAATGCATTCCAAGAACTGCAGTTGTTAGAGAAATTCCAGGTATGCAGTTGAAAAAGAATTTCAAGAAGGGATGTCAGATTTTTGTAGCCCATATGGAAGGGGAATCCTGAGATAAAGTGGCATGTATTAAAGACCATATAGTCTTGAGGGATTTTGAATATTTTTTTGGAGAAATCCCAGGACATCCACCAAATAGAGACATTGATTTCTCTATCTATTTGATGCCAGGAGTTTCCCTAGTGTCCAAGACATCATACTGAATGGGCACACCATAATTGAAGGAGATGCATATGCAAATTGAAGAATTGTTAAGGAATGGGTATATATGCCCAAGTGTGTCACCTTGGGGTGCCCTTGTTCTTTTTTTGATGAAGAAATATGGAACCCTAAGGCTGTGTATTGATTTTAGGAAGCTAAATAAGGTCACCATAAAGAAAAAATATCATTTTCCAAGGATTGATGATTTATTTGATCAGTTGAAAGGTGCAATAATATTTTCCAAGATTAACTTGAGACCAGGTCATCATCAAGAAATGATAAAGGAAGAAGATATCAACACGACAACATTCAGGACAATATATGGGAATTATGAATTCACAGTAGTGCCATTTTGGTTATCAAATGCCCCTAGTTTTTTTTATGTTCTTGATGAATGGAGTGTTCATGGAATACTTGGACAAGTTTGTAATTGTGTTTCTAGATGATATACTCATCTACTCTAAGTCAGAAGAGGAACATGAGCAACATTTAAGAATGGTGTTAAAATTTTTAATAGAGCTTAAATTGTATTCCAAGCTAAGTGCATCTTTTATCAAAAGAACAATAAATACTTGGGGCATATTATTTTAGCAAATGGGATAGTAGTTGATTCCGAGAAGATAGAGGCCATTAGAGGATGCCAATGTTGAGTCACCAAATTGCCATCCTTTTTGTTATCACATAATGTTGTCTGGAGTCGTATGTGTTCATTGTTGTGAATACCTAAGTCTGTATCCTTTCCCTGTCTCTCTCCTTTTTGCAGGCCAGATCTTAAATTTTCCAATTCGACTGTTAAAGTCATTTTTTGTTTTCTCCTTTTGTTCGAGCGCCCCGATTCCCCTTAATGTCTTACCCGAATGAAGTCTTGGCCCTAAACCTATCTGTTTTACTCTAAGGATGAACACTTGTCTCCTTTGTTTCAGTCACTATTCTCTCTGCTTTCCCCATCCCACAGCAAGTCGTCCAAGTCCTTGTTCACTTAGGCCGAAACCATGTATGCCAGACGTAGCTTTCATGGAAGTCCATTTTGGGCTTGAAGCGCAAGCAATAGACAGGTTGAATTTTGTCAGTGGCAGAGATTCCAGATTAACGCCCCCCGGGTATTCGGGATTTCAAAGTCATGCGAAATATAGATCCATTAAAAGACTTGAAGGCTCGAAGCAAGCAAGAGTCATTGATATTTAAGGGGACATGTGGTAGTTGATCCAAGTGTTTGGGGAAATGAACTTCAGAAGTTTCGATGTGAGAAGTGCATGAAATTCCCGAAGGGATGAAGCTCGAACTCCCAAAACAATCTGAGCCATCAAAAGCTGAGGACATGTGGAGGAAGATCCCTCGCTTCAGAGTTTAATGCTCCAGATAATTGTGGGAGTTAAATATTGCAAAATCATGAAGGATTGAGGCTTGGAGTGAATCTGGACCATCCATCGACGGGGCCACGCATCATCAGATCTATGTCTCCTGGTAAAAGAAGCTGAAGGTAGAGGAGGTTTGAGATTTGATTTTCCGAGAGTCCGGAGACCCAAAGTAATTTTTGGTTGTTCGATTTAAGAAGACACACATCATCAGATCACTAGCTCAGGGTAAAAGCACATAAAGGAACCAAAGGAAAAAGATCTAGCACCTGAGCCTTGGAGCATCAAGTTTGTGGCAGTCGTTAGCATAGACACGTGGCATCCGTCTAGCACTAACACATGGCATTCGTTTCAAGTGTTTTAGACATGCTTTCAGCCTGTTTTTGAGTGACACATGTCACCTCTCCATCCGTGACATATCAACATGGTGACGTCAGGTCTCCACATCAGATCATCCTCCAAGAGCTGTTATTGTTCAGCGCCAAAAGTAGCACCCCATTCCAAGGAACACTTTTGGCAAATCCTAAAGTTGGTGGGCGATTAAGCTTGGAAGTGGTGCTAAATATAGTGGGTGCACTTAGATCACAGATCAAGACTAGATCTACAGTCACATTCCATTACGGGGATGCAACATGCTCGGGTGATAATTTTCTTGAGCGGTCCCACAATGGAAACCATGGTATGGCGAAAACGCTATGTGGCGAAAGGTGATGGATTATGGGCCCAAAAGAGGTCTGAATCCAAACCACTTTTGACGGCCCCGCAATCTCGTGTTTATATGGAATCCTATCTGATAGAAATGTATGGCTTCCCTCTGAGCATTATGGTCTTGTTCAATCTTTGAGGAGTCAGTTAATGAAAATAGAGCTAGTGGTTGAAACCTCAGCTCACTCCATAAATGGAAGGCATGGAAGGCTCGATCGTGGGGACTGAACCGTCAGCCCGTAGTACCCATGTGGGCAGATTTTCCTGCAAAACCCATGCCAATATGAGCTCGCGTCTAATAGAGGGGTGCACATTCAGTTTTTCAGAAGAACTCGCTGACGCAAAGCTTTGATTGTAGTGACCAGGTCACACTCTTGGTAGTGGCGTATTGTTCCGAGTATAAATAGATAGTTTTAATATTTTGTTAAGGTCATCAAATGGTTTAGCAGAGCTCCCTATTTTGTAATGTTTTGATGCTAGAACTGTTCTCTGGTTATGTATTAGATTTGAGACTTTCAGATTAATAGAAGTCAGCCTCTTTTCATCTCTTTGTAAAAACTGTGCTAAAACACTCGAGCATGGAGGATCCAGTTGAGGGTTGTTATGTTGTTGTAATGTAGGTTTGATTGCAACAGTATCGTGACCAGTTTTAGTCAGCTTCCAATCTTTTTCCCTCTTACACTGAAAGGCTCGGGCATGGAAGATCCAGTCGAGTTGTTGTAGCTACATGGTGATGTAGGTTTGATCAATGTGTTGTTATGACTGTGTTGTTTGGACATATTTCAGTGTCTGAAACATGCTCTTAAGAGTGATCTTGAGTCTAAGTTTTTCTTCTCCAAGCTGCTTGAAGGCCTATTTCCAATAGCAGTCTTGTCCACCTTTCTTACTAAGTCTTCCCTCTGATCACACTTAAACTCAATTCACTGACTGAAGTTAGTTATGGCCCTCACTTCCATGTGCATTTATTTTCCAGTTCTGTGTTGAACATCATTCATATATTGAGTTTTTTCCATTGACCTCCAATCATATAGAACCAACAACCACCAAAAACTCTGATGGGTACTGGGCTTATTCTTCCACAATCTGAGGGTGACTTTTAGTGCTAACATTCATGGTGTCGTTGTCGGGGAACGAATTGAAGACATTTCGCTGGGATAGAATGACAAAGAGCTTCCAATTCTGAAGGTGCATTAGATATCATAACCATTGAAGATTGCAACTTGCACCTAGCGACTCCAGTGTTTTGACTCCATTGTTTCAGTTTTGGCTCCTAAAGGTAGAAACACAAAGTCCACTTCACTTCTTCTTCTAGAAACATCTAAAGCAGACCCAAAGGAAATTATCATAAATGGAAAGACCACTAAAAAAGGTACCTCCACTGTTGTACCTCCACTGTTTTGACTGCTGCTAGATATGCCCCTTTGGTTTTACCTCAGCCCATGAATTCTCTCCCAGCCACATACTACCTTAAATACATGCCCCAGTTCACAAGGGAGGGGGACGTGACTGCAGAAGAGCACCTTGAATCCTTTTATAGATTTGCAAAGATTCAAGCCATCGAAAATGAAGATGTATGGATGAGAGTTTTTGTACAAAGCCTTGATGGTGATTCCAGGGATTGGTTTAAGGACTTGCCTCCTAGATCTGTTGACGAGATTGCTTCTATGGGTGATTCATTCTTGAGACATTGGGGGAATAAAAAAGATCTCCTTTATTATTTTACAGAATTTGGGGCACTTAAGAGAGAAGAGGGGGAAGTTGTTTCAGACTTCTCGAAGAGATTTAATAAGATGTATAAAAAGATTCCCGCTGAATTTAAGCCTACAGAAACCTTTACCAAGATGATTGATGCTAGTGCTTTAGACCCTGAGTTTTGCCTCCTGTTGAGAGAAAGAAGAGCCACCTCCTTGGCTCATATGCAAGATGCATCCCTTGAAGTAGAATCCAATATTTTGGCAGTTGACAAGCTTAGGAATAAGGCTGATAGAGATAGAAGAAAGGGTAGGTCTAAGGCTTCAACTTCTAGTTCCTCTGCTTCCCTCCCTAAAATTGATGAAATGACCAAGATACTAAAATAAATTTATGCTAAAATGGAAAGGTGGGAATTGGAAGGAAAGAAGAGCTATAGGAATTTTCAAAACCCTGATAGTAGGGGTAGTTTCAAAAGACCAAACAATGCCCCTCAGATCATCCAAAGAGACCAAAGAAACAGGGACATAGATGATCAGAGAATTCAATATCCTCTCCAAAATAACCTTGTTACTGACGAGGAAGGAGAGGAAGAAGATGATGATCCTAAAATCCATTGTCTTGGAGACACTTCCTCATTTCCTCATCTGACCCAATATGCATACAAGGAGTCTCTCATGGATAGCCAACTAAATGAGCTGAGCGAGGGGGAAAGACCAGCCATAATCCCAATAGATATAGCCTGAGGTCAAATAAAAAAGAAGGGAAGCTGGATATTTCTGATCAGCCTACTACAATAGAGAAGATTGTCAAAAATGTAGCAGATGGCGTTAAAGAAAAGGAGGAAAACCCCCCACCAGTGGTAAAAATCCCAATCCCAGAAGTGAAGGAGATTATGAAGTCTCCCTCCTCTTTCAACTTTGAGCATGAGATTCAAAAGATTAGGATCCCTATACCTCTTTCAGAGTTAGTCAAGTAGGAGGGATTCAAAAGGTGCCTCTCCAAAATATTGCAGCCCAAACCTTCATCTCATCACACAGACTCAGTCAATCTCCAAGACGAAAATCCTGTTGTCATACTAGGACCTTTGGTGGAGGATAGAGATGATTCCTCACCTCCTTTCTACACTTCATTGAACATCCATGATAAGGTGTTGCACAACTGCTTGATGGATTAAGGGGTATCTCATAATCTCATGCCTAAAATTGTCATGGATGAGCTTGGGTTGAAGGTTACAAAAACCTACCATGACTTGTATTCATTTGATTCCAGGAAGGTGAAATGCCTTGGGATTATTAAGGACATGGTTGTCTCCTTGTTTCAATTGCCAATGAAGAGTGTGGTCATGGACATAGTGGTAGCTGATGTCCCCCCTAAGTTTGGGATGCTCTTTTCTAGATCATGGATCAAAAGACTAGGGGGAAATTTGCAAATGGATCTGTCATATGCCACCATCCTTGTATTTGGAGGGGAACATAGAAGGATTTATAGAGAAGAACAACTTGACTACATTATCAGTGATGAGGCAAATCCAATCAACCACCCCATTTTCTCAATTGATATTGATTTAGGAACTAGTATTTTGTAGCTCTTTGATGTTCCTCAACCCCCTATTGAAATAAGAAAGCAACCTATTACCTTTTGCAAAGAACCTCCCCACAAGACCTCTATGTGGAAAATGTTTTTTGATGGAGCCTCTTCTAAGGTAAGTGTTGGTGCTGGAGTAGTTTTTATTTCCCCCACCCAAGAGATCATATCTCTGTCATGCAAGTTGGAATTTGAAACAACAAACAACATGGAAGAATATGAGGCTCTTGTCTTGGGTTTGAGGGATGCCAAAGACATGAAAATTGAGGAACTAGCAGTGTTTGGAGACATTGAGTTGATTGTTCATCAAGCCAGAATCTGTATCAGGCTAAGCACCTGAGGTTAAGGGCCTATAGAAATGAAGTATGGGATATGATTGACAATTTCTTCTTGGCTTTTAATATTTCATTTGTTCCAAGGGAGGAGAAATATGTGGCAGATTCCTTGGCAGTCTTAGCAAGTAATTTCAAGGTCCCTTTTCCCCCAAAACTCAAGTATGAGGTAGAGGTAAAATACAAACCCTCTATCCCCGACAATGTCAAACAGTGGAAGGTCTTCGAGGATGATATTGAGACTAAGAAGTTCCTTGAGACTATGGATGAATTTTCTGATATGCATATTGACCAGGATCAAGAGTTTGAAGAAAGCCCTCATGCTAATGTTTTTATGAATAAGATTGCTAACCATCATGTTGTTCAGTTGCCTAGCAACCATATTCCAAAGGGGCTTGTCCCTTTGGAGAGATTGTTTGATAGAAATGAAGTTGTTGTAAAGGTTGAAGGATCAACTAAAGAGGCTGGTGTGACTGAATGCAATCTAGGAACTGAGGAGGATCCCAAATGGGTCAAATTGTCTAGCAGCTTGTCAAAAGAACAAAGGGTTGAGTATGTCAGAATCTTGAAGGAGTTCGCTGATGTTTTTTCTTATACATACGAGGATTTGAGAACATATGACACCAACATCATTGAACACAAAATTCCTTTGAAAGAGGATGCCAAACCTTTCAAGCAGAAGCTCAGAAAGATAAATCCCATGCTGCTGTCGATTATGGAAAAGGAGGTCAAGAAGCTGTTGGATGTGCAGATCATCATCCCTTTGAGATTTTCAGAGTGGGTAGCTAATTTGGTATTCATGAGGAAGAAGAATGGGGAAATTAGGTTATGTGTTGATTTCAAAAATTTGAACAGGAGCTCCAAGAAAGATAACTACCCTTTGCCGAAAATGGAACACATATTGCAGAGAGTGACTGGTTCGTCCAGGTTGTCTATAGTCGATGGTTTCTCTAGGTACAATCAGATCTCTGTCTTTCCTGAAGATAGAGAGAAGACAACTTTCAAAAATCCTTGGGGCACATTCATATATGCTAAAATTCCCTTTGGGTTGATGAATGCAGGAGCAACCTTCCAGTGAGCCATGGACATCGCCTTCATTGGGGAAAAGGAAAAATTTGTAGTCATTTATATGGATGACATTATAGTTTTCTCTAGGTCTAATAAAGAGCATTGTTATCATAGTGTTGAAGGTTTGGACTTTCACTCAATCCTAAGAAATCTTTATTTTCCATGCAAGAGGGAAAATTGTTAGGGCATATTGTGTCAGCTGAAGGGGTGAAAATTGATCCAAGCCAAGTAGAGGCCATCCAGTCCTTGTCTTTTCCCAGAACCGGGAAAGAGGTTCAGTCTTTCTTGGGTAAAATAAATTTTCTGAGGAGATTCATTTCTAATTTTGCTAAGTTAGTTAAATACATTACAACCATGCTCAGAAAGGGGAATGAAGTGAAATGGACCACTGAGTCCAGAAATTATTTCAACCAAATCAAGAGGGCATTGACTAAAACACATGTGCTCATCAGCCCAGACTATTCCAAGGAATTTCTGATATTTTCCTTCGCTTCATCAGATACATTAGTTGTTTTTTTTCTACAGAGAAATTCAGATGGGCTGGAACAACCTATTTACTTTTTCAGCAGAGCACTGAGAGATGCAGAAACAAGATATGATATCATGGAAAAGCAGGCTTATGCTTTGGTGAAAGCCCTCAAGGCTTTCATAATCTATATTCTACACTCAAAAATTATTGCATATGTCCCCTCGGCTTCAGTAAAGGAGATACTAATCCAACCCATTATAGATGGGAAAATAAGCAAGTGGATCGCCAAGATTTTGGAGTTTGAACTAGAAATCAAACCCACTAGGTTGGTGAAAGGCCAAGGTTTGGAAAAGTTACTGGCTAAATCAAATTGCGAGACATTGGGGGTTAATTTCATGAATATAGACTCAGAAAATCAGCAAGATGAGATTGTTGGTGAAGACTCTCATGTCAGCCCCAACTTAGCAGGATGCCCCTGGTATAAAGACATCATATAGTTTTTGCAGAATTTGAGGCCCCCTGATGGTTTTGGTATAAACAAAGTGAGATATTTGAAACTCAAAGCAATCAAGTATTGTATCATCGATCAAATTTTGTACTAGAAGGATCCTCTGGGAGTCCTGTTGAGGTTTCTAGACCCTCAAGAAGCCCAAAAAGCTATGTCTGATTTTCATGAAAACTCATGTGGGGGACATCATTTTTGGAGGACCACATCGTATAAGATCCTCAGAGGTGGGTATTTCTGTCCCAACATTTTTACTGATGTTTGTGCAAAGATTAGATCCTGTACCAAGTGTCAAAAGTTTGTTGGAAAGCAGTAGCTCAAATCTTTGCCTTTGAAACCTGTAGCGGTTTCTGTACCTTTTCAGCAGTGGGGTCTCGACTTCATTGGAGAGATCCACCCAACCTCAAGTGGCTAGCACAGGTGGATTTTGATTGCAACGGATTATTTTACCAAATGGATAGAAGCCATCCCTACAAGGAGTGCCTCCCACAGGGTGATCATAAATTTCCTTGAAGATATCATATCCATATTTTGCTGTCCAAGTAGGATTGTCACAGACAATGCTGCCTCTTTCATAGCTGAGCCATTAATTAATTTGTGATCACGCCTCCCTACTACCCTCAGATAAATGATTTAGTAGAGTCTTCTAACAAGAGCCTCATAAATATCATCAAAAGACTGTTAGAAGATAACAAGAAAGCCTGGGATTCGAAGCTAAAGTTTGCATTGTGGGCTGACAGAGTTACCAAAAAAAGATCACTAGGCATTTCTCCTTTCCAGCTAGTGTATGACGTTGAGGAAATATTTCCTGCTCAGCTTGCTTTTCCTATGGCGAAGTTCCTCCTGGAATATGAAGGAGAACCTGATGACATGGTTAGGAGGATATTGCAGCTGGTAGAAGTGCAACAGACCAGGGAGAAATTGCTTGATAAAGCACAAGACCATCAACAGAAAATAAAACGAGCTTTTGACAAGAGCACAAGCAAAGAAAATTTCCAGCTGGGGGATATGGTGCTCAAATGGGATGCAACCAAGCAAGACAAGGGAAAACATGGTAAATTTTAATCCTTGTGGATTGGCCCCTTCAAGATTTTTGAGGTTTTTCCGAACAACACGTATGAATTGTAGAACTTGGAGGATTTCGAGGTTTTGGGTAGCCCTATCAATGGGAATTTTCTCAAGAAATTTTTTGTTTAGGCCATGACCGATGTCCCACCATTGTAAATACCACTCCCTTCTTTTTTTTATTTTTACTTTTTATTTTAATAAGAGACTCCATAACCCAATAGTTAAGGCACTAGAGTTGCGCGTTCTTGGCAGCTCGCAGGGAGCATACCATCCCCTATGGAGCCAAATGTTATCACATAATGTTGTTTGGAGTCGTATGTGTTTGTTGTTGTGAATACCTAAGTTTGCATCCTTTCCCTGTCTCTCTCCTTTTCACAGGCTAGATCTTGAATTTTCCCATTCAATTGTTAAAGTCATTTTTTGTTTTCTCCTTTTGTTCAAGCACCCTGATTCCCCTTGATTTCTTACCCGAAGGAAGTCTTGGCCTTAAACCTATCTATTTTTCTCTAAGGATGAACACTCGTCTCCTTTGTTTCAGTCATTGTTCTCTCTGTTTTCCTCAGCCCACAACAAGTCGTCCAAGTCCTTGTTCACTCAAGCCACATCCATGGACGCTAGGCGTAGCTTTCATTGCAGTCCATTTCGGGCTTGAAGCACAAGCATCAGATAGGTTGAATTTTGTCAACAACGGATATTCTAGGAGCATTCCATATTAAAGTTACGTGAAATATAGCTCCATTAAAAGCCTCGAAGGCCCGAAGTAAGAAAGATTTGTCGATCTTTAAGGGGATAGGTGGCAGCTGATCTAAGTGTTCAGAGAAATGAACTTCAAGAGTTTTGAAGTGAGAAGTGTGTGAAAGTCCCGAAGGGCCAAAGCCCGAACGCCTGAAACAATCTGAGCCATCAAAAGCTGAGGACACATGGAGGAAGATCCCTCACTTCGGAGTTTGGTGCTCTGGAGAATTGTGGGAGTTAGACATTGAAAAGTCCCGAAGGACCGAGGCCTGAAGTGAATCTAGACCATCCATCGACAGGGCCACACATCATCAAATCTATGCCTCTTGGTAAAAGAAGATGAAGGAAGAGGAGGTTTGATATTTGATTTTCCCAGAGTCCGAAGACCCAAAGTAATTTTCAGTTGTTCGATTCAAGAAGACACGTGTCATTGGATCACCAGCTCCGGGTAAAATCACATGGAGGAGCGAAAGGAAGAGGAGCTAGTGCCTAAGCCCTAGAGCATCAATTTTGTGGCAGCCGTCAGCACATACACATGGCATTCGTCTAGCGCTGACACATGGAATTCATTTCAAGCATTTTAGACATGCTTTCATCGTTTCAAGTGACACATGTCACCTCTCTGTCCGCAACATATCAGCATGGTGACATCAGACCTCCACATCAAATCATCCTCTGAGAGTTGTTATTGTTCAGCACCAAAAGTAGCGCCCCATCCCAAGACACACTTTTGGAAAATCCTAAAGTTGGTGGGTGATTAAGCTTGTCAGTGGCGCTAAATCTAGCAACTGCGCTCAGATCGTAGATCAGGACCAGATCTATGGCCACAATCCATTGTGAGGACGCAACATGCTCGGGCGATAATTTTCTTGAGCAGTCCCACAATGGAAACCATGGTATGGAAAAAATTCTATGTGGCGAAAGGTGATGTATTGCGGGCCCAAAAGCGGTCTGAATCCAAACTGCTTTTAACAGCCTTGCAATCTTATGTTTATATGGAATCCTATCTGAGAGCAGCACGTGGTTTCCCCCTGAGCATTATGGTCTCATTCAATCTCTGAGGAGGTAGTTAAGAAAATAGAGTTGGTGGTTGAAACCTCGGCTCACTCCATAAATGGAAGGCATAGAAGGCTCAGTTGTGGGGACTGAACCATCAACCCATAGTACCCATGTGGGCATATTGTCCTGCAAAACCCATGCCGATATGAGCTCGCGTTTCATAGAGGGGTGCACATTCAATTTGACAGAAGAAATCATCGACGCAAAGATTTGATTGTAGAGACTAGGTCACACTCTTGGTAGTGGCATATTGTTCCTAGTATAAATAGATAGTTTTAATATTTTGTTAAGGACATCAATTGGTTGAGCAAAGCTCCCTATTTTGTAATGTTTTGATGCCATAACTGTTCTCTGGTTATGTATCGGATTTGAGACTTTCAGATTAATAGAAGTCAACCTCTTTTCATCTCTTTGTAAAAACTGTGCTAAAACACTCGAGCATGGAGGATCTAGTTGAGGGTTGTTATGCTGTTGTAATGTAGGTTTGATTGTGTTAGCGATCAAAATGCACTGGTATTTTTTAGAGTGTTTTCATCACTCTCTACTTGATTTATTGTTTTCTTAAGTCTTTTGGCCAGTTTCCTTAACCTTCAGATTATTCATCAAGCTCCCGTTGATTACTTTTGCCCAGAAATCCTTTGGCTTCATCCTCTTGACCTGCAAATAAATGGTTAGAAATCCTTATTGAAGCCTGTCAAATCTTTATGATAAGTTTTTCATAAAAACACTTTTATTATAAAAAAAAAATGTTTTTATTAAATATAAATATACAATGTTTTTCTAAACTATTTTGTAGTTTATGAATTATGTTTATTATATATATTTATTAAATAAAACAAAATAAAAAAGGGTGTGTGCGCTTAAGTGTCTTACTTCTAAATTCCCTCAAACCTAAGCTATATCACATATGCCAATTCCGAGTCATGTTTACATGTCATACCATCCTACATGCTAGTTGTGAATTCAACTCAAAGTCAAGCCATAAATTAAGCCAACATTCCAGTTGTTTGGTGCTCAGTGTAATTGCAAATGCCTGATTTGCAGGATGCATGCGTAGGTGCCATGATGGGATGTCAATGAAGTGTTGTTTAAAGATTCTACAGGTGTTGAAGAACTAAATGTATCCATGATATATATGATTATGTTCCCCATTTCTCGCTTGTTCCACCGTTTTCATGCATGGATGTGCAGAGTGCAGTGCATTGTCAAATCTCCTGGGCACTGCATTTTCTCCTGGGCGTTGCGTTTTCTCTTAGGCGCTACCAACTCAAGCGCTACCAACTCTCGTGGGTGTTGTAAATTTCCTGGGCGCTACCTACTCTCCTGGGGGTTGTGTATTCCACAGTGCGCTACCTAAATTCGTTACTGAATTTCTGGCAGAGACAAAATTTGCACAAAGATACACCAGAATGGCGCTACCTATTGGCACTTGGAATCAAGGAGTTCAAATTCATTACTCTTTTAGGTGGCTGATGATGTGGAGAATGGCTGAGATAGTAGTTGGCATCATGATAACAAATTCCCACCTCTACAGGACACTTGGCATGCAAAAGGAGGCGCATCAATGAAGATCAAGGGAGGAAGTGTCATTTAAATATTGTTGGATCAGTTACCATCACGTTTCCTTTTTTATAGCAGTTTGGTTATAACTGCTAGCACAGGTGTTCAATTGAAAAAGGTTGTTGGAGAATCCGAAGTGAGGAAGGCCAACTCGCACCTATAGCTGTGGCCTTTCCTTTTTATTATAAATCCATGTTCCAAATGAGGGAAGGGGGATCGAATGGTTGAGCTGAGGCTCCCAAATTGTAATATTTTTGACTCATTAGATTTTTCTCTGGTTACGTATTGGACCTGAGAATTTTTTATTAATGGAAGTCAACTTCTCTTCATTTCCGTATTTCTTCTTACTCTGAATGCTCATTAATGGAGGATCCTTGTGAGATGTTATAGCTGTATTATAATGGATGTTTGATTATGATGTTACTATAAATGTTTTCAGGGTTTTAAAGTTTAGTTTCAAGAGGATCTTGTGACTGATCTCTTTCTTCACCTAGATGTTAGAAGGCCTAATGCTTATAGCAGACTTGTTCATTCTTCTCACCAAGTCTTCCCTCTACTCATATTTATCCTTAAACAACTGACTGAAGCTAATCAATACCTCATTTTCTTGTGCATGATAGCCTAGATTTCTTAGTTAAAACCTTATTATTTTGGGTCTTGTCCATTTGACCTTTTGAAAACTCATTTACATTTACAAATCTTTTGATGTTACCAAGCTCACCTGATTATAGTCTAAGGTGACTTTTGAAGTGATAACAGATTGCAGCGGTATCGTGACCAGTTTTAATCAGCTTCCTTGTGATCTTTTTCCCTCTTACACTGAATGTCTTGGGCATGTAGGATCCAGTCGAGTTTTTGTAACTGCATGGTGATGTAGGTTTGATCATTGTGATGTTATGACTGTGTTGTTTGGACATATTTCAGTGTCTGAAACTTGAGCTTAAGAGTGATCTTGAGTCTGAGTTTTTCTTCTCCAAGCTGCTTGAAGGCCTAATGCCAATAGCAGTCTTTCCCACCTTTCTTACTAATTCTTCCCTCTGATCACACTTAAACTCAATTCACTGACTGAATTTATTTATGGCCCTCACTTCCCTATGCATTTCTTGTCCAGTTCTGTGTTGAACATCATTCATATATTGAGTTTTGTCCATTGACCTCCAATCATATAAAACCAACATCCACCAAAAACTCTGATGGGTATTGGGCTTATCCTCCCACAATCTGAGGGTGAATTTTAGTGCTAACACTTTTTATCATTTTTTCACACCTTTTCCTTCACTTTTAATCATTTCCAACATTCGAGTAATCCTTTTTCACTCCATTTTTATATTTATATGTGATATTAGGCTCAATATTTTCCAATTAATTTATTTAAGAATTTTTTAGTGAATTTATGATTAAATATTAGAAAAATAACATATTTTCACTTAATCTTGAAAGTTGGGTGAGTTTGATGATGTTTACAGGTATATTTGAAGATTCCAACAATGCCAAATTTTACCACTTAGCCTCAAATTCAAGTTTCATCCTCAACCTTTGAATATTTGAGGAAGATTCGGTATAATCACTCAAAGCATATTTGACAGAGAAGAATCATGGAAGTTTTGATAAGATTTCTTATTAAATATATTAGGTATTTGTGAGAGGATTTATAGAGATAATTGTCTTCTAATTATTAGCAAATTGGTTCTAACAACATGAGAGAAAAGTGGATCTGAATTTATTAGTTGCTTATATTATTCTCAAAATAAAAATATGTATAAATAAGAGTGCCTCCTCCATTTCAAAAGGGAGGGGACTCTTGGAGCATATGTCCAACTTATGATGGAGTGAATAAAACATCTTGAGAATTTCTTCCATATGGATTGTAAGTTTATAGTTTCACTGTGTTTTATGATTTGATATAGTTTACGATGTTGTAGAGTAGTTTTCTATCTTGTTCTTCGGAGAAATTGAGCTCACTCCAAATGTATCATGGTAGTCTTATCCTTTATGAAAGTGTGGTGTGTTTCATTCTTGTATTTGATTTCATTTCTCTCTTTAATATTCATTCATTGGATTCTCTATATACCAAACAGAACATTGTTGTAGAAAAATTTAATTTGAACACAACCCGATTTACAACCATGGTGGATATAGAGTAAGAAATATTCAATGATGGATGCAGTGTGGTGTGTTTAGTTAATTTGGTTTCAATTTGCTTGAATGTCGGTGTGGTTTGAGAGATATTTTTTTGTAGGTTCAAGATCAACATGCTTCATTAGTCCCTTATTTATGAATAAGAACATAGTACCCTCTGAACAATAAATTGTTAAGAGTTGCATTGCTACACATACCGGTCATTTAATTCCTCAATGATTAGCTTCCCATGCAAGAGAATGTTGTCTGCATGTAATTAGTTATGTGTGTGTTTAATTTCCTTTCTATAGTGTGGTGCGACAGTTTAAAAGATTTTGAAACACTTTAAGACTCAACTCTACATATACTAGTCCTAACACTTCATAAGTTTACAAATTCAGATTGATGAATAAATGTATCAAAATTATTATTATATCATTTGACTAACAACCAACGCCAATAAATTTTACAAAGGTTAGATCATTCATGGGTCTTGCAGGTTATTACGAAAGATTCATAAAAGGATTCTCAAATATTGTAAGCCCAATCACTTCCTTTCAAAAGAAGGGAGTGAAATTTGAATGGACTCCTAAATGTGAAGAAATATTTTAGCAGATGGAAGACATATTGATAAGTGTGCCAATATTGAATATTATAGATCCAGATGAATATTTTGTTGTGTTCTCTAATGCATGCAAGGAAGGGCTTGGTGGATTCCTCACACAAAAATATCATACGGTATGCTATGCGTCCCAAAAATTAAAAGAGCAGGAAAGGAATTATGCTACCCATGATCTAGAGCTACAAACCATTATTCATGCGTTAAAAATGTGGAGACATTACCTCACGGGGAGGAAATTTGAGCTAAGGACAAACCACTTTGGTCTGAAACATTTTTTTGGATAGCCCACATTAAATGTCGAACAAACTAGGTAGCTGGAATTCCTCAGTGAATATGAATTTGAAATTAAACACATCAAAGGAAAAAAATATCAAGTGGTTGATGCACTCAGCAGGAGAGAACATGAGATGCATACTTCATCGATTATCATGAACATGACTTATATGAAATATTAAATTATTGAAGCAACAAATACAAATCTAAATTATTAAAAAATAAAAGAAACATTACAAGAAGGAATTTTACAACAAAAATTTAAAGATTACGAGCTGCAGGGGGATGAAATTCTCACGTATAAAGGACAAATGTATGTTTCAAATTCCAGTGAGCTAAAAAATATAGTGGTGAGGGAAATGCACAATGTGTCGTATGTTGGACACCCAAGATATCAGAAAAAAAAATTGCAGCAGTGAGAAGCCAATACTTTTGGCCAGGAAGGAAGAAAGAAGTGACTAATTACATATCCAGATGTCTCAAGTGCTAGAAGGTGAGTATTGAACATAGACATCTTGCAGAGCTATTACAACCATTACCCATTCTAGATTGGAAGTAGCAAGTACTTACAGTTGATTTTATTACAAAGATTTCTAGAATAGTGAAGCAACATGATTCCATCATGGTGGCGGTGGATAAATTAATTAAGGAAACACATTTTATTCTAGTAAAGACTAGATACAAGGAAAAAAGTATTGCATAAATATAATTGAAATAAGTTATCAGGCTACATGGAGTTCCCAAGACAATTGTTTCAGACAAAGATCCAAAATTCACATTCAATTTTTGGAAATATTTGTTCAAAGTCTTTGGGACAAATCTAAATCTCAATACATTGTATCACCCAAAGTCAGATGGGAAAATAGAGAGGACTAACATAATAACTGAATACATGCTCAAAATGTATGTGATGGACCAACCATCAAAGTGGGAGGATTATATCCATTTAGTTGAATTTTCTTACAATATTGAGTATCAAGCCTCATTAAAAATGAGCCCTGTTGAAGCATTGTATGGTAGGAACTGTAACACACCAGTGAGTTGGGATAATAAAGTAGATAGAAGGGTTATTGGGCCATATTTGTTGAAGGAAATGGAAGAGAATATGACAAAGATCAAGTAGAATTTTAAGGATACTCATGATAGGAAGAAAAGTTATGCAGACAAGAACAAAGTTTTTCAAAGTTTTCAAATATTTTAAAGTAGGGGAGCATGTATTTTTGAAAGTGAAAGCAAAGAGAATTTCACTAAGATTAGGAAGTTGCCCAAAGTTTGCAACAAGATATTGTAGACCTTTTGAGATCTTAGAAAATATAGATCTATTTGCATACATGATAGCATTTCTTGCATCCATGAGAGTGCATAATGTATTTCGTGTATCATTATTAAAGAAATATGTTCCTGACCCTAACCACATAATCGATTGAACTGTAATCCAGGTGGATTAGGAAGGGAATTTTCGAGTGGAATCGGTATACATCCTGGACCAAAAAGTCAAATTACTCAGGAACAAAGCCATAGGTATGGTAAAGGTTTAATGGACCTACTATGGTCTTGAATATGCTACATGGGAACACACTGGAAACATGCGGGAGGAATACCCACAAGTTTTTGACAATTTTGAAGAAAACAAAATATAGAATGCAAGACTCCATTTTGAGCAACTAGAGTTTTGGAACCACATATCAGATTCCTAGACAACCTGCTTTGGGTGCCTTGATAAAATAAAGGTACATCCCGATGAAATGAGATCAGTGAATGGGGTGCATTCCTTGGGTCAACAAGTTGAGAGGAATAGGAGATTAAGTTTGGAACAGTTGTTGGAGTTATGGAATTGTAGATTTTTTATTTCTTAGTATTATGATGTAAATTTGTGCATGTATATCGAAATAGGGTGCACCAAGGATGGTGCAAAATTATAGGGGAGGGGGATTGTAAATTCCCCACTATAATCCCCAATTTAATTAATGATCAATGTAGATGTAATGTGTGTCTACAACCAAGTGATGTATATATGAATTGTATTTCTAAATTTTAATAAATAAAATGTTATACTAGCTATTGGGGAACATGGCCAGAGATGGGGGATGATTAATCTAAAATAGAGGGGAGGGTCTAGGAGAATGTCTAAGAGGGGTCCAAGGGATATTTAGTCATGTCTGTTAATTCAACCTACTTCCTAAAATTATTATTGGTTAATGAACCTTCTAATTTTTTATTGAGTGTCCCCAAAGCCAATCATTGAATATATGTAAGAGGGTGTGTGTGAGAAGTCACATCCCATAGTTATTGGAAGCATGAGGGATAAGTACAACCATTTTAGGAAAAAGTGTAAGTCAAGCAAGTAATCCAAAGAAAGGAAATTTTTATGGGTAGTTACAGTAATTTTGGATAGCCAATGTTTTTGCATGAAAAAAACAAGCAGAGAGAAGGAAAGAAGAGTTGGGAGCTAGAGTAACCATGGAGGGAGAATTCTGGAGAATATTTGGAGAAGAAGATTGAAGAGATAGGTTTTCAAGATGAAGAGTGGACTCCTTTGTGAGTTTCACTATAACAACAAGTGACTGTTTTTGTTTTACTAGTATTTTTCCTAGCAGTGATCTCCCTTAATTAGTTTCCCAGTAGTGAGATTATTGGTTTCCTGTGCCAGAAAAACCATGATAAACGAATGGGATTATCGATGGATTGAGAAAATTGAATGGATACATTCCTTGGGTTGGACAAGTCAAGATGAAGAGTGCTAGTGGAAAATCATGATAGATATAGGAGAATAACAGTGGGTTGTGGGATTTTATGAGCTGTGAGTGGACAGTGATAGACCACCCTCTTTTGTGGATTTCTAGCCCCAGCTCAGGGGTGACTTGCTATTGATATTAGGAACAACAAGTCTATGGTTGGGTGGAACATCCATCCCAAGAAGATGGTTTCAAAACCATTTTTAAAAGATAAGTGTTTATCTTGTTTCTATGTTGCATTATGAGTTTAATTACTGTGTATTAAATCTCTATTTGAGAACGATTTGTATGTTGTTGTGTTGAGTTATTTAAACTACATTCATTTCATTTGTATCATGTTGTATATGAATTTAATTAATGGCATCAAACAATAGTTAAATTGGTGTGTAATTTGTAGCTGGTAAGCTACAAGAAATTAGTTAGCAGAATTTTTTAATTTTATGAGCATTTCCGCATGTAATGGACCTCAGTTGGGCTGGGGGGTGCTACAGATCAATGGTACACTACCATTGGTGCAACCATTTTTCCATTCTCTATAATCTCAAGGAGTTGTGGAAGGGATTAAAGTGATGTGAGAGGGTTTTGGAAGAAATGCATGGTATTGTCACCTATTCAACTCTGCAATGGAATTTATGGAAAGAATGATTTGAGCACCAACTTTAGAATATTAATAGGATTCAAGATTAATATGAAATCAAGACTAGATAACACATTCTTATTTTGAAAGAGAGGGAGGTGAAATCCCATGCCTTCATGACCATTTACAGGGGGGGATTACAAGTGAAGTTGGGCTTCACTCTAGTTTCATTGTAGTTTTTGGTAGGGCATATGGTGGCCCACCTAAACCTCTCTCCAAAAACCATGGAAACTCCTTTACCTAGATTTATGGTCATCTCCATGGATTCTATCTCCTCTGGCTTACCTTAAATCTCCATGGATTACACTATTTCCCATCTTGTGCATCATCTTGGATCCTCTTTGGACCACTTTGCCTCTACTTAAACTTCCTCTAGGTTCAACTATAACAATATTAGCTCTATGGGTACATGAAAGTCCTACAATGTAGGTGGACATGAGCACTGAGTCTTTTTCTAGTCATTTCAATTTTTAGTTTTTATTTTTCATCTCTAGAGCATGTTTTG
>ML859644.1:5802-18975 GCA_009831015.1 Picea engelmannii
GCCATAAAATCGGGCCAAAATAGTATCAAGACTATCCCATATCCAATTAAAATCGACAACAGATCATATCATAGGTGATACAGTTTAATCCAACGCAACCATCATTGACTCATTATAGCCATAACAACCGATTCATATCATTCGATCAAATGTAAAAAATAGGTAGACTGTTTCGATTGTATTCAAATGAAATCATACTCAACAGCATTGACCCGACGAATTTCATGATTAATCTTTGAACAGTCAACATACATGAACGTAATAGAATCAACAGAATTCATAATATAAACTGGGTGAATAATCAAAACCAACCACGACTGAGTCTAATATAGAAACAAATCGTGAGACTGGATATAGTCACTTTCGTTCCTCGAATCGAATTTAAACAGTATATGAATGTTTGTTTCCTGTCACACATTTGCTTTTATATGCTGTGTATGTGATTTCATGGTGTAATTGAGGTCTGGAAGGAAGAGTGAATGAGTTTCAATTGTTTCTCTAATTGAGCCAGAGGATTCCTGCAAGGAGTGCAGTTGAATTGTCCGCAAGGAGTGCGTTGACAGAAGGGTTCAATTAGAGATAGCTTTTGTTCTCATTCTCTCGAAAGTGCAGTTGGACACAGAGGAGTCATGCAAGGAGTGCGCAAGACAGGTGAAGTTTAGGGTTGCGAACCTGAACGAGAGCTGAGAGACTGTTGCTGCAGGCGTGCGCAGAGTCGAAGAAGATTTCAACACTTAGACAGTTGTTGAAGAGTTGCCGCAAGGAGTGCATGCAAGAGTTTCTCAGAGGACTTGCGAGTCGTGGGAATAGCTTAGGAGGGATAGGCCTCTGAGTAGCCGAAGAATAGTGCAGGGAAGTTACGAATTTGAAGTTGAAAGGGCGTTGTAGGGTTGCGCGCAAGAGAATGAGTGAGAATAGAGGAAGGTCCCGGAGTATCATCGGGATATCGAAGGCATCGGGGTTTTAGAGGTAAAGAGATTCGAGACCTTTCAAGTCTCGAAATCCCGAGAAGAAATCCTAGCCGTGGATCTCAGGGCGGACACGTATCAAAGATCCGAGAATAGTCGGGGTTTGGAGCAACGGAGATCCCGGATGCAGGATTCCTTGGTAGCTTGAAATCGGGAAACGCGATATTCTGACGGTGAAGGATAGTGCATGTGGGCCATAGGAAGTCAGGGGAGGACAGGTGGAACGCATATCAGGGATCGGGAAAAGGCAAGTCCCGAATCCGTTGACATCAGGATTCGCGATCCCACGAATCGTGAAATCCCGATAGAAGCGACGAGAGTCGAAGAGACAGCTCGCACGTGTGTCGGAGGTTTGTCACGTCGGGTATCGAAAGTCGAACAATCACGGTGCTTGATATCGCGAGTAACAAAATCGTGATAAGGAAAGTTCTGACGAAGGAAAGTCAGCATTGACTGGCCATTGGGTCTCGGGGATTTGAGAGCCCAGTGATCGACCCTTGAACTCACGAAGCCGCGAGTTCTGATTCCCCGATAAGTCAAAGAAGGGGGATCCCTTGAAGAGAACTGTGGGTGCAGATTTCCCGATAGGGAAATAGAAGATCTTTGACGTTCTTCGGGCCGAGGAAAGAGAAGATCCTGTGAGAGGAGACGTGCCCTGGGTGGAGCGACTGCGTCAGTTGTGGTATCAGAGCGAGATTATTTATTTTCTTTCTGTAGCAGAGAAGGAGTAAATTCACCATGCCGCCAAGAAGGGAAAGACAGTCACCTGATCCAGAAGATAAGGAGGCGATAAGAAGAGGCAGACAGGTAGCGAATCCAGAAATGGAAAGACAAATGCATGATCTCCGAGCAAGACTTGAAGATATGGAGATAGCGCAGAGACACACAACCAGTGTAGGGGATCTGAGCGATTCCGAGAGTGAGATCGAGGATGAGCGAGAGGAGGAAGTTGCAGCTGAAGATGCATCAATCAAGTGGTTGATCAAAGCCATTGCCAGGATGGGTGCGAAGGCAAAAATGGACATCCCAGTTTATGAGGGAAACCTAGATGCCGAGGAGCTTCTAGATTGGATTAGAGCTCTGGATACATATTTAGACTATGAAGATATCGAAGAAGATAAGAAGGTCAAGCATGCAGTTAAAAGATTGAAGGGACATGCAACATTATGGTGGGATGAGCTACAAGTAGATAGACGCTGCAAGGGCAAGAAAAAGATTAAGAGCTGGGATAGGATGATCACGAAGATGAAGGCGGAATTCATCCCTAGAGACTATCAAATCACTCTGTTCAGGAGGATCCAGAACCTGAGACAGAAGCTAATGACAGTGAAAGAATACACTGAGGAATTCTATCGACTGAACATCAGAGCAGGTCATCAGGAGAGCGATGATGAAAAAGTTTCCAGATATCTGAATGGTTTGAGATATGACATTCAGGATGAATTAAGCATGGTTACCATCTGGACTGTGGAGGATACTTATTAGATGGCTCTGAAAGCTGAGGAGAAGCTGAGCCGAAAGAAAGTTCAGAGGGGCTGAGGTAGAAGCCAGCCCAGAGGCAAGGTGGTTTCCCAGGACAAATTTCATAAGACCAAGGAGGAATGGAAGAAACCTTAGGGTAAAGTTGAAAGAGGTGGAACCTCACAGAGAGGGCCATATGTTGAACAGAGAGGGAAGCATATAGAGAAGAGCGAAGGATATGCTAATGGCAATACTTTTCCTCATACTAGAGGCAGAGGAAGAGGAAGAGGTGGAGTAATCACATGCTTCACATGTGGAAAGAATGGGCACAATTCATACGAGTGTCCAGAGAAAAAGAAGGATGGAGGAGAATCTCACATCACCGAAGTGTAGAAGCAAGATGTTGAGGCCAAAGACACAGAAGGTGGAAGGTCACTAATGATGCGTAAATTTCTCTTAACACCTGGGAAAGAGGTGGAGGACTCAGCTCAAAGGACCAGACTTTTCAGAACAACTTGCAAAACCAAGGACAGGGTGTGCAAGGTTATCATGGACAACGGTAGCACATATAATCTAGTTTCAACCAAGATGGTGGAAAAGCTGGAGCTGAAGACAACTGATCACCCGAATCCATACAAAGTTTCATGGCTATAGAAGGGACATCAAGTAAGTGTCACTAAACAGTGTTTAGTTGAATTCAAGATAGGAGGGTATAATGATAAAGTACTATGTGATGTTATTCCTATGGATGTATGTCATTTATTGTTGGGTAGACCATGGCAATATGACAGAAATGTAGTTCATGATGGGAGAATGAACACATATACCGTGGAGAAGAATGGGAGGACACATAGGTTTCTTCCAATAAAATATAAGGAGGTGAAGCCGGAGGTAAGAAACACTGTACTTCTCATGAGTGGGAAGGAGCTTCTTACGGAGGTTACGAAGAAGGAAGATCCACAATTCTTTGTGGTCAGAAAACCAAGAATTGTTCTGACTAGCACAAGAATGGATGATCTACCATATGAAGTTCAGGAACTGTTGGAAGAGTTCATTGACATCATAGTGGACGAATTACCTCGTTCGTTGCCACTAATGAGGAGTGTGAGTCATCATATAGATCTCATACCAGGAGCCAATTTACCGAATAAAGCCGCGTACAGGTTGACACCGCAAGAAAATGAGGAGGTTAAGAGACAAGTTCAGGATTTGTTGGACAAAGGGTTGGTCAGAGAAAGCTTGAGTACATGTGCTGTTCCAACAGTACTCAGTCCGAAGAAAGACGGAGGCTGGAGGATGTGTACCGACTCAAGAGTGATCAACAAGATAACCATCAGGTACAGGTTTCCATTGCCGAGGATGGATGATCTGATGGATTGCTTGAGTGGAGCGAGATACTTTTCAAAGATTGATTTGAAAAGTGGATACCACCAAATTCGCATGAGAGAAGGTGATGAGTGGAAAACAACCTTCAAGACAAATGAGGGATTGTATGAATGGCTAGTCATGCCGTTTGGCTTGACGAATGCACCGAGTACCTTTATGAGGTTAATGAACGAAGTCCCGAGGGAATTCATCGGGAAATTTGTCATTGTTTATTTGGATGACATACTGATTTACAGTAAATCAAAGGCTGAACACTTGAATCATTTGGCCATCATGATGAAGAAACTACAACAGGAGAAGCTATTGATTAATATGAAGAAGTCCTCATTTATGAAGACAGAGCTCATTTACTTGGGTTTTGTTATTTCGGCTAATAAGTTGAGGATGGATCCGGATAAGGTGGAAGTGATAAAAAATTGGCCATCACTGAGAAATATTTTTGAGGTGAGAAGTTTTCATGGTTTGGCTAGCTTCTACCGAAAATTCATCAGGAATTTCAGTGGGATTAGTGCAGCGATGATGGATACAGTGAAGAAGCGACATAAGTCTTTTCACGGGACAACAGAGGCCGAGCAGAGATTCAATCTGTTGAAGCAGAAGATCACGGAACAACCATTTCTGGTGTTGTCGGATTTCCTAAAGATGTTTCAAGTGAAATGTGATGCGAGTGGGTTTTCCATAGGAGCGGTCTTGAGTCAGGAAGACAAGCCGGTTGCATATTTCAGTGAGAAGCTGGATGAGGAAAAACTGAAATACTCCACGTATGATAAGGAGTTTTATGCTATCATACAGGCACTGAATAAGTGGAGGCATTACTTGATACCTAAAGAATTTGTATTGTACAGTGATAATCATGCATTACAGTTTGTGACTCAATAGGAGATGTTGAATCAGAAACATGCCAAATGGGTAGAGTATATGTAGAATTTCACATTTGTGATTAAACATATTTCGGGTACTGCTAACAAAGTGGCTGATGCTTTGAGCAGGAAATGTTTACTGTTGCAGGAGTTCCGAGTCAGAACATTGGGTTTTGAAAATCTCAGGGACATGTATGCAGGTGATGCAGATTTTGCAGAGGTGTATGAAGCAGCTGAGAATCCAGTTCTCAGAGACAGAAGCCCATGGATAGACTATATTATCTAGGAAGGATTGTTGTTCAGAGGCAATCAACTGTGTATTCCAAAATACTCCATGAGGGAGAATCTATTGAAGGAGAAACACAGTGGATGATTGGCAGGACACTTTGGCCATGAAAAAACATTCACGAAGCTGAGCGAATCATATTTTTGGCCAGGGATGCGAGCAGAGGTCAAGAGATTCGTTGACAGGTGTAGAATTTGCCAACATTCGAAGGGAAAGAAGTAGAATGCAGGTTTGTATCAACCATTAGCCATGCCAGAGAGGCCATGGGAGGCGATCAACATGGATTTTGTATTGGGTTTGTCGAGGACACAAAGAGGTGTAGATTCAATCTTTGTGGTAGTGGATGGGTTTTCTAATATGGCACACTTCATTCCATGCTAGAAAACTAGCGATGCGACTCACATCGCAAATTTGTTCTTCAAGGAGGTCATTCGACTTCATGGATTGCTGAAAAGCATAGTTTCGGACAGGGACACTAAATTCATAGGGCATTTTTGGAGGACCTTATGGAAGAAGCTGGGAACTAACTTGATGTTTAGTTCTGCACATCATCCTTAGACGGATGGACAAACAGAAGTGGTCAACAGAAGTCTGGGAGACTTACTGAGAAGCTTGGTGACAGAGCACCAGAGCAGTTGGGACCACATATTGTCACAGGCAGAGTTCGCATATAATGATTCAATGAATCGAAGCACAGGAAAGAGTCCATTCCAGATTGTATATGGCACACAGCCGAGAGGAGTTTCTGAACTAAGGAATTTAGAACACACTACGACTAGCAGCGCTAGTGCAGAAGAATTCGCTGAAGCGATGAAGGAACTTCACAGTGGGGTGAAGGAGCGATTGCTGAAAACAAGCCAGGAGTATAGGCTCAGAGAAGATCAACATTGGAGACAACTTCGGTTCGAGGTTGGTGATCTGGTTTTGGCACACTTGATAAAAGAAAGGTTCTCGAGGGGAACATACAATAAACTCAAGATGAAGAGAATCAGACCATGCAAGGTCTTGAAAAAATTCAGAGAAAATGCTTATGAGATCGAGTTACCGGATGGCATCGGAATATCTCCGATATTCAATATCACAGATTTATACCCATACAGAGTTGGAGAAGCAGAGACTGGAACTGAACAACCATTCATCCAGTGGACGAAACAAATGTCAGTTGCATAGAAGCCGTAGATGGAGTGCATACTAGACAAGAGAGTGGGTAAGAAGACCCGAAGGAAAGAATACTCCGAGTATCTGGTGAAATGGAAAGGCCATCCAGTTGAAGATGCCAGCTGGGAGAGCAAAGCAGTGATACAGAAGCATGGAAATACCATGCAAGAGCTCATGGATAGGATCCCATGAAAGTTTTCATGCCGAGGATTATGATGCAGGAGCATCGCCAACACATCAAGCGAGCCAACGCGGAAGCGGAAGACAGTTGGACAAGCCAGCACCAAATTTTGAAAATACTTTGGGATTGTTGCGCAAATCTTTAATGGAGTCATTTATGAAGGAGCGCCTTTGTGTATTGTAATGGACCTTGAGCGGATAGCTCTCGTCCTTAGTAGATAAGAGGCATTTAATATAGTTAATGCTGGTAGATAGGAATTTAATTCTAGATTTGATAGCTGTAGAGTCCAAGAGGGAAAATGGATATAGACACCCTCATTGTATGATTGTAACATTAGMATTATTCAGGAGCAGAGAAGAGCATGCAGAGAATTGTATGAAGAACACCCATGTACAGACATTTGAATTAATAGAAGAAAGCTTTGATTCAAATTCATGGTTTTGTGTTGTTTCTCTGTGTATTGATGTTGTGCTCATGAATGTTTGCTTCCTGTCACACATTTTCTTTTATATGTTGTGTATGTGATTTCATGGTGGAATTGAGGTCTGGAAGGAAGAGTGAATGAGTTTCAATTGTTTATCTAATTGAGCCAGAGGATTCCTGCAAGGAGTGCAGTCAAATTGTCCGCAAGGAGTTCGTTGACAGAAGGGTTCAATTAGAGATAGATTTTGTTCTCATTCTCTCGAAAGTGCAGTTGGACACAGAGGAGTTGTGCAAGGAGTGCACAGGCCAGGTGAAGTTCAGGGTTGCGAACCTGAACGAGAGCTGAGAGACTGCTGCTGTAGGCGTGCGCAGAGTCAAAGAAGATTTCAACACTTAGACAGTTGTTGAAGAGTTGCCGCAGGGAGTGCGTGCAAGGGTTTCTTAGAGGACTTGCGAGTCGTGGGAATAACTTAGGAGGGATAGGCCTCTGAGTAGCCGAAGAACAGTGCAGGGAAGTTACAACTTTGAAGTTGCAAGGGCGTTGCAGGGTTGCGCGCAGGAGAATGAGTGAGAATAGAGGAAGGTCCCAGAGTATCATCGGGATATCGAAGGCATTGGGGTTTTAGAGGTAAAGAGATTCGAGACCTTTCAAGTCTCGAAATCCCGAGAAGAAATCCTAGCCGTGGATCTCAGGGCGGACACGTATCAAAGATCCGAGAATAGTTGGGGTTCGACGCATCAGAGATCTCGGATGCAAGATTCCTTGGTAGCTTGAAATCGCGAAACGCGATATTCCGACGGTGAAGGATAATGCGTGTGTTGACGGGCGAAATTGACTGTCCATCAACTAAGAGAGTGGAACCGGTCCGGGGTTGTCTAAATAACCCAAGCCATTTGGAATGAACCACCCTGACGAGTTTAACGGCTTCGTTGGCCGCTCTAAGGTCTTAAGAAAACCAAAGAGAAAACTAATCTAAACTAACTAATCTATCTAAAACAAATAAAGCAAACTAATACTAACTAAAAATAATAAAACTAACTAAAACTAACTAAAACTAATAAAACAAACTAAACTAGTTAAAACAAACTACTAATTAAACTAAAACTAAAACTACTCTAACTATTATATACAATCTACTAATTAAACTAAAACTAAAACTACTCTAACTATTATATACAATCTACTAATTATTATTAGTTAACCGTCTAATAATTAGTTGTCTAATTACTAGTTGTATTATAACTTATTCACAAATATACAATATAAACAATCTATAGATTTAATTAAAACCTGCAAAACTCGTGTGCTTTCTGTCCTAAGACAACCAGATATGTTTTTTTATTTTATGATTTTATGAAAAAGAAACAAAACTTACTGAAATTAAACGATCTAATATATTTACTGAAATTAAACAATCTAATATAAATCTAACTAGACTTATATCTAAACTAAACTACTAATAAGAACAGTAAATAAAGAAGTGACTAACTGACCTGGAAACGCTCATAATTTGTCCTGTGTATGATGACTTTGAAGCTAGTCGGCGGAAGTAAACTCGCACTGGTTAGTCCATAAGCTTCTCGTAAACGATAGGCTGCGCTGCTCTTTGAGTTGTTTACAGGACAAACAAGACATAAAAAATCATAACAATTAAATGATTTATAAATCTCTGCAATAAGGGAAACTTGTTATGCAAAAAATTATATTTTATAATTCAACTTATGAAGAAGAGAAATCTGTCGTTCACAAACTTCAAATTAAACAATTGCTATGTTCTTTAAACACTTAGAAGAAACCAGATATGGATTACAATGATTAAATTATATCATTTGCACATGATTAAGATAGCTAAAGTAGTCATTAACCAGATACAAATTGATATACACAACATGAAACAAAATATTGATATGATGAGAAGCTAAAGCTGTAACAAAACACCAAATTCTGCTTYAGTCTGTATTAAAACTCCATATCCTTGTTCTCCCATGAATGAGGATGAACATTATTACAAAAATCATAAGTATATATAAGTCTTTCCACAGGGTAAAACCTCCCTATGGATAATATCAAACTGTTTTACATAATCTGGGAGATATCCCAAAATCAACTAAACTAGGAAACTAAAATGCAAGTGAAATGTTTGAATAATCCCTTAACTGCTCATCATATCCACTGCAATTTCGAATTGATCTGCAATAGACCAAACATATCAAGTTAGGAAGATATTTCATGAGAAAAACAATAAAAAATTGATTCTACAGACTTAGCTACAGAATCATTTGATTCTGTAGCTAGTCTAAAATAGCATACAGGATCAGAATATAAATCAAATCAAATCTCTTTTTTTTTTTTTTTTTAAGAATCCAATCCAATTTTCTTTTTAATAATCATTCAAAACGAATCACTAATGCTTCCAATGATTTTATCATTCAATATAAAACATAATCAAAATGATTTAATGGAAACAGGGGTAAAAATACTCTGTTTTATTTTGCCATAAAATCGGGCCAAAATAGTATCAAGACTATCCCATATCCAATTAAAATTGACAACAGATCATATCATAGGTGATACAGTTTAATCCAATGCAACCATCATTGACTCGTTATAGCCATAACAACTGATTCATATCATTCAATAAAATGTAAAAAATAGGTAGACTGTTTCGATTGTATTCAAATGAAATCATACTCAACAGAATTGACCCGACAAATTTCGTGATTAATCTTTGCACAGTCAACAGACATGAACGTAATAGAATCAACATAATTCATAATATAAACTGGGTGAATAATCAAAACCAATCACAACTGAGTCTAATATAGAAACAAATCGTGAGACTGGATATAGTCACTTTCGTTCCTCGAATCGAATTTAAACAGTATATTCGTTGCAATATGAATTGAACCGATAACATGGTGGCGTAAACCAACACGAGTCAACCGACTGGGTATAACTGTTATGATTCGTATCTATTCACGATTTGGGTGTATATAAAACAGAATCACATTAAACACAATCCAAACTGTATTCGAGCTTAGTTGCAAGTCATCATAACAGTTAACCATATCACAATTGTCTCCAAACATAGCATATGCATCATAATGAAATCCAAACGAAACGTGATTGTGTCCAGAATCAAATATGAGAAACATCTTGTGTTTATAACAGCAGAGCATCCAATTTAAGCCAAATCAAAACAATCCAATCCATACCATGATCAAATAAATCGATCAAAATCTAATCGAAACTAAACTGGGAAATGGAATTCCGTTTAGTCAAAGAAAGGCTGAGTATACTATGTAACGAAACCAATCAATGTTGAACAGAGCTATTCAAACCAAATTTGAATTGTTATATAAACTTAATACTATTTACAAAAAATGATTGATATTACACATACCTGTGTGACAAGGCTATCCAATTACGCTAGCTTAGAATTCACCACAGTCGTGGCCGATTCTACATTTTTAAACAAGATGGAGCCTGTTGTTCTTTGTCTCTTATCAGTGGTCTGAAGCTTAGTCTCTTGACGGGTAAGCAGTGTAACCTGGTCTTCCAAAGATTTAATCTTTGACTGTAGCATCGACACATCCAGATAATATCTTTCTAACCATAAGCCACATTGATCATAGGGTGGCATTGTAGGCTTCGACAGAGCAGAAGAGGGTTTTGATGAGTGACCGGGGGTTTCACAGGGCAGCTTAATGCCTGGGTAATTAGGGTCATTTTGCAAACAAGGTGGTAGGTTTGACACGAAGTCATATGAGGGTTTGGCACAAAACCCTTCCGAATAGGGATATTCACTTGCCAAAAATCGTTCAACCTTTGAATCAGAGTCCTTGCTTAAAATGATAGGGTCAGGGCTGACTGGGGGCTTCGGCTTGTTCCTCACCATCCGAGAAATTAGACGAGCATTCTTTTTGCCTTTGGTGTTTGCAACAGGTTTGGCTTTGGGTTTCTTGGCCATAGACTTAACATTTTCGACATCCTTGGTCACAGAGTGGGGTAGGTTGATAGGTAAATCGGGTAAGGGTTTAGGTAAAAGGATACTGTAGGGTACCGGGGGTATGGCTTTGATATCAGTCACCACAGGTTTGTCAACCTGTGGAGGATTCGAATCCTCAAAACCATTGCGAGTGAGAAAATCGTTCTAACAGTCTCGGTTTAACCCCAAATGATAAACAACAATCATTTTAACCAGCCCATAGTGAAAAAGGCTGCTGTCAGCCTGTTTATTTTTGTACATTTTAGACATTTTGAACAGGCTTCTATGCAGATAGTATGGCATATTAAGCTCGAAACCCATGAAAACCATAAGCAAATGAAGGTGGTGCAAGAAAACAAAACCATATCGACCTTCGCAAGTAATGAACTGTTTGACTATCATCAGCAACTCATGCCAACGCTGCTTCAGCATGGTCACGGGAAAACCCTTATCGCAGGGGCTAACCTTACGCAACTGGAAGAGCAGAGTCCAAGGGACTTCTTCCACTTTGCAATTCTTGGACCACCGTTGTCCAGTGGCAGGCAAACCCGTAGCTAAACTGAAAAATTGCTCGTCAATTTGCAATTGAACATCCCCGACCTTGGCTCGACAGCCATCAAAAGTCATGGAGAATTGCCTAACCACACAGAGGTTAAAACCATCAAATTTTTGTATGAATGGGAGCCATACAAATTCCTCAAGGTCATCACGGGCATTGTCGAACATCAACAAAGCCTGACTACCATTCGGTTCAGCCCTCACGACTAGAGCCATGGTGCGAGCACATGGTAAGGGCTTGGGTCGAAAACACCAACACACAGGATAGAGTCATTTGGTGTAACCACTAAGAACGATCAAAGGGGAGGCATTAATGTGCGCGTGCGA
The DNA here is from genome assembly GCA_009831015.1 of Picea engelmannii. NCBI lineage: Eukaryota > Viridiplantae > Streptophyta > Pinopsida > Pinales > Pinaceae > Picea > Picea engelmannii. The sequence goes on from ML859644.1 coordinate 17,400, forward strand.
GGGTGGTGGAATCACTTACTGCCATGCAAAATATTAATTGCAATGTACAACCGACGTATTAACCCTCTATTGAAAACAATCATAACAAAGTTCAAATCATACTATTCATCTGACCCAAAAATCAAATGATAAATGATATACAAATGTGCCATTACCATATTTCAAACCATGAATATTCAATGTGAAATGAAACCCAAACGTTTAGCCAATGCGCCATTGTATAAATAAACATTTCAACCAAAGTTTTAAAAATATTGTGACAATTGTTTTCATAAAATCAACAAGGCAAGCATTATAACAATAAGGATCACATCATATATTTAAAAACCAAAATTAAATCGTGACCCCTATGTAATTCAATGACTAGGGAAGTTTCGAAAAACATAAACTTTCATGCTCATTGCCTTACTAATTAAATAAAAATCAAGTTGCGCAATTAAAGTAAGAGTAGGCCAATAGGCACAGTTCGAAAATCTTTTAGCCACTTGATGATAATCCAAAGGTAAGTACCAATCAAAATATCAATCATGACGGTTCACATAACGATAGAGGAGTTTTCACGCTTACAGTCGTGAAAACTAAATGGAGACCAATTTACAAATGTTGCAAAGAATAAAAATATTTTCTCTTTGCAAAATGCGACGACAATTTGAAGTTCAGAAGACAAAGGTGTAGGCATCTTATAGGGCAATGGAAAAAATTGAACTGGCTGCCAAAAGCGTGTGGGCCACAGGAAGTTAGTGGAGGACAGGTGGAACACATATCGGGGATCGGGAAAAGGCAAGTCCCGAATCTGTTGACATCAGGATTCGCGATCCCACGAATCGCGAAATCCCGATAGAAGTGACGGGAGTCGAAGAGACAGCTCGCACGTGCGCCAGAGGTTCGTCACGTTGGGTATTAGAAGTCGGACAATCACGGTGCTTGATATCGCGAGTAACAAAATCGCGATAAGGAAAGTTCTGACGAAGGAAAGTCAGTGTTGACTGGCCATCGGGTCTCGGGGATTTGAGAGCCCAGTGATCGACCCTTGAACTCACGAAGCCGCGAGTTCTGATTTCCCGATAAGTCAAAGAAGGGGGATCTCTTGAAGAGAACTATGGGTGCATATTTACTGATAGGGAAATAGAAGATCTTTGATGTTCTTCGGGCCGAGGAAAGAGAAGATCATGTGAGAGCGGACGTGCCCTGGGTGGCGCGACTGCGTCAGAGAATCATTTGAAGCAATGTTTCTTTCATGCCATAGATCTGAAGAAGGTCACTCCAAGGACATTTAGTTGCTAGAAAACAGTGGCAACAATCACATGACAGGTAACAAAGATTTGATTTCTAGCATGGATACCTCTATTAAATTTGAGATCACTCTTCGTGGTGATTCTCAAGTCAAAGATCTAGGAAAAGGTATTGTGTTTGTTCTAACTAAACATGATCATAAGAAAGACATACATTATGTCTATTATGTACCAAACCTTAAAAATAATCTGGTAAGTGTAGGACAATTAATGGAGCATAGCTATTATGTCTTATTCAAAGGCTCAACATGCTTAATTCTGGATAAACCTCCCAGTAGGAAACT
>ML859645.1:0-10995 GCA_009831015.1 Picea engelmannii
AAAAATAAAATAATAAAATATTAATAATATATTTTTAAAGTATTATTACATTAATAATACATTAATGATATTATTAATGAGTTGTTTTGATAAAAAAAAAACACTACTAATGTATTAATCAATTCACTAATGTACTAATGTACAAATGTATCTGAATTCATGTAGGACAATGAATTCTTCCAGGTTGGGCTTATCTTCTTTTTCTAACAGATTCATTATTTGAATGGCATAAACTTGACAACCCTTCCTCATGCATTTCTTGAATTCAATTGTTGTGACTTGTCTAACAGATACTGGTTTTGGTATACCTTGGGTTGTTCTAGTAGTGTCAAAATCATCTTTATAATTGAGTGTCTTTGTATAACAATCTAGAACTGCTTTGTGCTTTTTCAACCAATCCATTTTGATAATCATATCGTAAGATCCTAGTGGCAGAATATTCAAATTTGTTTTTATGTTATGACCATCTAAACTAAATTCAAAATCAGAAATAAAGTCAACAAATTTCCTTTTAGTTCCTATTGCTAAATGTACCAGCCATGATTTTGTGTGTTTCATTCTCTTAAGTTTATTTGACTCTACTACTCCAAGAGTGATATAAATTAACGTAGCTGTAGGATCAATTAAAACATAAATTCGGGAGTTATTGATTTTACCTTCAATTTCCACCAGACAGGACTGGTGGTCATCTTGCCGACCATCAATGGCTGCATTAATCCGATGCAGGATTCTGCCTACATCACCCAGATTCGAAGCTTCCTGTAAATTATGAAAAGCAGTTATGTTTGCAGTGTTTAAATGTGGGCAATTCCTCTTGAGATGAGGTTCTCCACATTCCCAACATTTAAATGGTTCCCATGGGTTATCCCAAAACTTCTTTGTTCCCAAGCGTACCGGTTTACCGCTACCTTGTGTGATTGGATGGGTTGAGTCAAAATATTTTCTAGAAAATCTTTTTGCTACATTCTGATAAGGAGCTGGGTGGTATCCCTTCTTTCCCTGGTTCATTCGGTCTTGTTTCTTATCCTTCCAAGCCTTGGGAACTCTGGCCACTATTTGTACTAGTCGTAACACATTCATTCTTTTCTAAATACTTCACTCGAGGACTTGGGGTTGTCAAACTCAATTCTGTCCCTGTAGGATTGTGGTAAACAATTTAGGAACCACTGGATTTTTACCTTGTCCTCCCAGAGATAAGGTACCAACCTTACTAGTTCCGGGAACTTGTTTATAAGATCCTCCATTGTCATTTGACAAAGTTGTAACTCATAAAACGCTTTGGTTTTCCTCTCATAGTATCTTTCATATAGGTATTGTTTCTTGAAATATTTATTAAAGTTAGACCACTCCATCTGTTTCTCTTTTAATCCCTTAGCCAATTTCATATCTTGCCACTAGATGTTGGCTTTTCCCTTCAGATCGTAAATTGCCATTCTGACCTTCATGTTGCTTGAATAGTTATATATATGGAAATATTTTTTGAAGTCTAATAACCATGCCTCAACTTCCTCTCCTGTTCTAGATTCTCCATCAAAGGTAGCTGGCTTAATTTTCTTAAATTCTCCTTCAAGGTGGTCTACTTGTTTTCTCTTTCTATTTGGTTTTGTATTGTCCTCAGTTGAAGGTGTACCTTCAGATGAACTGTCTCATTTCTTTGATTCAAGTCCAGAGTTCTTGGAAGCCCTCTTTTTAACCTATTCGTTGTTATTATCGTCTTTTGGGCTTTTCTTTGTCACTATATTGTGCATCGAGACTTCATTTATTTCTTGTTGTCCCTGCTGAGCTTTCTTCAGTTTTTCATTGTCGACTTTGAAAACCTACAACTCAACGATGAGATTCCTCATTATTTCCATAACTTCAGTAGGTGAAATTCCGTCACTATTCTATCTATGATTTTCAGGGAGTCTTTGTTCAAGATTCCCATTGATTATGATTTCCCCGTCATCCTGTGCTGCCATGTTTAACACAAAACAAAAAGGTTTTTCTGTTTGTAACAATAAACATTTTTTAGTTTTTCATAAACATAATTAGACGTGTAAATAAATCAGATGGCCCTGTTAAAGGTCCAAGTGTTGTAACCTTTTCTCTGATACCATATGTAATGATCCTCATATTTACAAAAAAAATAAATTTTTTTATATAATTTCTTGGTAAAAAATGGTTCTAATTAAGCAACCTTGTCATCAAATTGGTTATGAAACTCTATACTAACCTTTTATTAAAAAAAATAACATAAAATCCTTGCTACAACTCCTAAATTTCTACTTACCACAAGATTCCCTATTTATATCAAGAGTGGAAAGTTATAAGGAAAGGTCCCCAAGAATTTGGCAAACCCCCTTCTGCTTTTAATCTTTACCCATATATATATCTATAGACTACGTATGTAAGGGGTAGTTTTACAATTCATGCTGCAACTCAATTTTAAATAACACAAGAATACCAAGTTTACACACAAATCCACTTGTGGGTGTTGTCTTAGGTAGCTTTAACTGGTACTTAGTCATAATAGACATGGGTCGGGTTTTCCCTTTTCTCTTACACCAGACAGCTAACCTAACTACCAATTCCTGGTTATATTGTGGTTCTTGCAATTGGTGGTTGACTGCAAAGAAAGTGCTAGATCAAAAAGTCAGTGAAAAGTTGATAGCTAGGATCTAACTGATGTCTTGGATTTACACAAAGGGTGAGAATGGTTCAACCTGAGATATTATGATGTCAAATCGAAACCATTCTTTAAGTGGAAGAGGAGGTATATTGTCGTAAACGTTAAAGCTTTGTAGCTTCAATTAATGGCTGCCCTGCGATTCCCTTTTTATTTACCGGACCCCATACCCGAAGTGTCACTCTCACTCTACCATTGTCACATGGCTACCCTTCCTCCACACTCCCTACATTTAAGACAAGGCATCAAGGTGACACTTAGGGTTCAAAGTAGGTTTACATTTTTATCATTCCTGAGTTTTCTTTTTTTGAGGAGGTTCTACCTACCCCAAATTTCAGAGGCCAAGTCTGTGAGTGATGAAGCTCGCTCCATAGTGTAATTAACGATGCGACTGAGACCCTGGTAAGTTCTTCTTAAACCCAATACCGAGATAGCTAATAAGGTGATGTAATCTTCAGAAATAATGTTAAGTATTCAGTTGTTCTGTCAGTTACTGTCATATCTTTTTCATGCCTGTTGTATTCTTTCTCGTGAGAAGTTTCTGTGCAATCCCTTTCAAGGTCACCCTTAGTCTTGGAAAAAAATGGTTCCTCCCCGAGATTATCGTTATTCCTTCTATGGTCAGATGATTCAGATCCCTTTGTAGTAGTTACCAAAATCTTTCGGAGTTAGGGTTGCTCGAAATAATTCATCATATCACAAGTAAGTGATGGGATTTCGTTTAAATGAGGGAGGTAGAGGTCTTACGAAAAGTCTCCCTGTGAATTGCTTAAATCATGGTATATAAGTCGACTTGTTTTCGTTGTTATTATTACCGTTCTTCCTCAAAGAATCTCATGGAGATAGGTTGGCCCTATCCATAGTTGATAGGTGTAGACTTTTTCTGTTTGGGTAGGGTAATATGTTAAACTTTATTTTAGATTAAGGAGCGATTTTATAATTCCTCTACCTCTCCTGTAATGGATGGAGTCGTCATTCTATAGTTCTATCAGACCCTCGACTAGTTTTCCTGTTACTGAGGTTATATTTCATTTCCTAGACACTTGAATATTATAAAGGAAATTCCTATGGCATGTAACATTTTGTGTGTGTAACGAAACCATGTTCTCTTGACGGTGGTGATTTATTTCCATCATTTTCATACCTTAACGTGATGACTCAACTCTTACTGCTGATAATGTTGGTTATGTATATATATTCATTACATATTTGGTCCATAACTAATTTAAACTTAACTCTTTAATCGTGTCCATATTCTGTATGAAAATTTTGTGTTATTTCTTCGACTTTGTTCTTGTGGAAAATTTGTACAGCTTACAAGTTAAGGGTTTTGTCTATGAAAACTTGTTATTGTCACTAATGGTGGGCCTTGTTATTGCGAGGACCCATATTAAATTATACAATGCCCTCCTCCCTCGGCCCAAACATTTAGATGAACAATAGGCGATGGGCCAAGGTTTTGAACCCGCGCCTCAAAATATACGTGTCTTTCTGAAAGGGAAATCATTGGTTTAACTTTTATCATCTTATCGCAACTACTTTTATTTTGGTACTTAATCCTTGACTAAAAACTAACGTTTACAGGATTTGTTTCCTTGTAGGGTCTTCATATGTGAAATTTCTTGGACACCCGTCTCTATCTCTTGCACAAAAAGTATTCGTGTTCCGACGCTCTCATATCTCCGACTAAATTTACAAGTTCTAGCATCATCCAAGGAGATGGTGATTCAACTAGCTCTGTTATAATTAGTTCTGTGTCCACTGTAATGTTTGTTGGAGTAAACCCTTGGGGTCATTTTTCCATTCCTGGCATGATGTCGGTTCCTGTATAAGTATTGAGTCTGTAATTGAATATAGATCTGATGAACTATGTAATACACTTTTTCTTTAATTATTGAAAGGCGGTTTTGACCGAATTTACTCGGAAAGATAATCTATGTTAAAGTGTCTGTGTCTTTCAATTTCGAACAATGTACTTGTTATTTGTGCACTTGACTCTGTACTATTCCATTGGCCAATTCCATTACAGAAAGAGAAAAATTTCCCATAGATTAATAATGGAGTTACTGATATATTTTGGTTTACTGAATTTGTTTTACGTTGAATGAAGTACATCGACTATTTCTTTAGCTAGAGTATTCCAACTTGGATGAATTTAATTTATACTTGCAATTGTAGGTCTGTCGAAGGTTCCTCATATTCATAATATCGGAATAATTCCTATGAATATATACATATATATTTGTATATGCATAATGGTTTATGTAGACCTAGGGTTCTGTATTTCATTGTAATGCCTACCAATAGGAAAGAACTTCTATATATACATATACATATATATATATATATATATACACCTAATTGTTCATGTAGACATTAGGTTATGTATTTCATTTGTGAATCTGAAGTTGCATTTACAGAAATATACTTATTCCAATATACATATAGACTAATTCTCAAACTGTTCATGCTCAGATGATCATACCAGGAATTTCGACATAAAGGAAATGCCTCTGTTATGACAAAAATCTAGTTTAAGAAATTGGTTACTTCCAGAATTAAATCACACCAATCCATCCCATAAGATAATAAGTAAAATAAATTCTAACTTGCATACAGAATCCAATCTAGTCATAAAGAGCAGTTCAGATTCTTGTATCCATATAGACTTTTAAGGATTGTGTTACACCTGTAATCTAATTCACTCCACAGAGATAGAAATAATTCAATTTAAACACAACAAGTACCTTACATTAGATATAAGATCATTCAAATAGAGAAGGAAAAAGAGTTACATATCTGAACGAGTTCGCGTGAAAACAAAGGGAACAACCACGTTCCTCACAACCATAGAAAAAGGAAGACAAATCAATTTCCCGATTCACCCCCTAGCCTGACCATGAATCCATGAGGGCAAACTTGGAATCTCCCCTTCAACAATATTTCCTCTATTTGTAATCCTCTCCTTGCGTCACACTCAATATTCAGTGTTCATAACAGCAAGTATACAATAATTATTTTCTTTCCCAACATACTCGGTAGAGTCCTGCCTCCTCACATATTCCATATATCGAAAAACAAAATCCTTTTTGCCTAGGTCTTTTTCCCTCCCTTGGGAATTTTCACATCTTTCTAAATCCTTGATTTTCAGGGGCTGCCAATGGCCAAATCCCTTATTTTCCACTTGTAGCAATCAACCCAGGGGTAGTTCCAACATGTTCTCCACTCATGGAGTCATGGTCAGCTGAATTTAACATGGTTGTTCCATTTGTCCTCCTACAATAAATAAAACAATATTATGTTTTCATACAAGTGTCATAGTCAAATAGCTAGTTGGGTCAAATCAAGTCTCTTCCCAACAATTATAATAATTAATTACAATTCATCAAATTTGAAATTCGGAATTGCCATAAATGGAAAAAAAGTTCCAAATTTGAATTTACCAAAAACGGAAATAATTCTAACAATTTTTGAATTACAAAAATAATTTATTTTTGGGGATGTCACACAGATGCGCTAGTCCTCTTCACTAGGCAGTCGCGCTATAAATGTGGCTCCCCACATTCCAGCATACTTTCTCTGGTCCAATAATCCTGGTAACTGAAGTAGAAGTTGAATTTCAATGCTAAGGCCAACACCAACTTGTTGACCTTATGTTTCTCAGTGAGGGTGTGAAGCAGACTGAAGCAACTCCAAAAACGGGCCTCATACTCAACACCATGTGACTACCTTGTTGCAAGGCGTCAAACTCATTGAGTTGACTCTCAACGGATTCCTAAAAAATATACCTCTCCTGAAACCATCCCTCGAACAGTTCTCATGACACGTTGTTAATGGCCATGTTCAAAAGTGGCAGGAGCCTCTTCTGCCATAAGAGAGCGCTCCCCTTTAGTCGAAATACCACCACGTAGACCTTCATGCTGGAGGTCATAATCACGAAGCGTAAAGCACAACACCTTTCTCTACAACTATGCCTCGACGACACAGTCGTTTGTGACACTTGTGGGCTCGAGAACTCAACTTTCTCGAGTTTTCGATGGATGCTAACGGTACTAGCTAGGGCATGTGGAAGCTTAGAGGTACAAGTGCCTCGACCTCATCTCAGTATCGAAGGAGAATCAAGGACCTTGACATTACCTGGGAGGGCCTTGTCATACCATCATCATACCTTAATACAAGCGAATCGAGCCGTAGGAATTTTCCTTCACCCTTGGGGTTCGAATCCGGCGCTGCGAAAACCTCTACAGGCATTGCACCTCCTTCCACGACACCACGTTGCAAACCTCTGAGGTGTCCTCTAAACGATATCACCATGTGAACTCGTTAAAGTTTTAAGAAGTGTTAGGTTGATACTCAAAGGTTTACCGCAGTGGAAAGCATGGAGATCCATAGTCGCAGGGTTGAACCCGCTCTGATACCATATGTAACAACCCCCCTTCTATACGACTATGAGTGAAGCATAAGTTAATTTTTTTTTTTGTTAAAAGTTAAGAAAGCGACGACGAAAACCATTTAACCACACCACTGACAAAAAATGCAAGTACGAAGTCCAAGCAACCATAAACTATGACTCTGCGCACTGACACAAGAGCAACTGGGCGAAAAGTGCATAGAAAAACAAGGAGAAATGACTACCTGCCTGACACAAACACGAACACACCTACAAGCTAAGGGAAAAAATCCCCATCTCGACACAATGACCTTCACGAACAAGCACTAGAACCTCAAGGCACGTGAACCCTACACTTGAAGGCATACAACCCAACGATGACAAAACTGCAACAAGAAAACGTGCACAATGGGTAGCACTTATTCCAACCAGGTTATTGTTCTCCTGTGTTCATTAGGGTGCACAATGATCCCCTCATTAGGGATCATGTCGTCACAAGGCGATTGGAATGACAGTGACCAAAGCGCATTACACACAAGTAGACCAAAATCCCAAGAAATTTTAACGTGCTGGGAGATCGAATTAACAACTAGCAAGATGACGACTAACTTAAGTTTCAACGAAAAGTCAACGAGGCATAAGGGATTTCAGACGAAAACAACCTTCTTACAACACACTAAAATTTCTTTGCGCAACAAGTCTATTGCAGCCCTACATCATTTTTTACACATTAATTATTATTATCAGCAAATACTTCGTTGCAACTACCTTCCAAGTCCCAGATCAGATAAGTAAAAAACAATCGCCTTCCTAAAAACTGAATTTACTCTCTGGTAAGATTGAAGCGATACAAATTCGTTGTCTTAAATGCTAATTGAATGGAACTAGTTGTTATCTTAGGAAATTGCTATCTTAAGAATTCGCTAAACGAAATTGAAACTAACCACTGTCTAAATCAACGAGTCTCTGGATGATTCTATAGATAAACTATCATTTCTTACAATGCCATCGCTAGGTAATTAACCATATCTAACTGATAATGAATTTTGTTGCTAACAATATTTAAACGCGGTCAAACTATGTATTGTTGTCTAAAATAAATACGGTAGGTAAAATTTAAATGGCTATCATAATAAAAGTTGTGGTCCATAGATTGGCTGTCAACATTTATACTAGAAGTAAATGAAATACCTACCGCTTCAATAATTTCAAATGCTAACCAACAATCGTCGTGTAAAAAACATGCCATTCCATGGCAATCAACGCAAAAGAAAGTTGATAGTTGTCTGAAATCGATGCTAAATCGTTGCCGTCAAAATGCAGAGCAGTTAGTTGACTATATAAATCGAGGAAGAAATCATTGTTTAATCCAAGCAAGAAATCACAGCCATAATATAGATGTAACCTATGTCATACAGTTTAGAAACGTGGAGGGAAGTGGTTGGGCGTTTCGTTTTCTGTCTTCGAAACCTTTCAGCCTTCACCAACCAATTTACAGTCGACGGAAAAAGAGTTCACAAAGTTTTCGTGAGGGGCCACTGGAGCAGAAGCCAGAGAGTGAGGGCGACACGATCATCGTGACCATGGAGAGGGACATCTAAGGAGTCATGAGGTGGTACTCTCTCGATGGTTCTAAGAGCTCCATCGATCTCGAGAGTTTACAGGAAGAATTGAAGCTAAGGGAGGCTGAAGAAACACACCTAAAATTCTTCGACCAGAGGACTGGTGCTTCAAATTTTCTTTTGGTGCCTCGGCCTAATCTCACGCAAAAGTTTCGTAGAGATGTACCTCAATTGAATCAATTCATGTATGGAACTCTAAAAGTTGTAGTAGCATTGCGAAACTGTAAAAGCATTGAAAGCTAATAATCGACTTCGATCTTTCATTGAAAAAAATCTTCCCATAACAAACTGCACTATAAAGCCTGAAACAGGCTCATCATTTGTTATGAAGATAATATGAATTGGAATTATGCACCACTTCTTCAAATTTAGCTTGATTCGAAGACAAGGTCTGTTTTGTTTTCTGAGGTCTTAGAGTGGTACTAGATTTGTATGCTTCGGTGTTGAAAATAAAAATAAATCCTTCAACTGTTGCATTATCAGAGAAGGATCTCACCTTGGATTTATGACCAGGTGATAAACAAATTGTCAATTAACATTTAGACCATATTAAAAAATAAATAAATCCAAGTACCTATCTCTAGCTTCGGGAGTGAAGAATTTCACCAGCGTTGGGCGAGTAAATCTATTGCCAACCTGTTGATGAAACTAAGGATAACTATATGGGAAAATCTTGAAAAAGTCGGGTAACTTGCTGTGTAAAAAAAATGCGTGAAAGGCTGGGAAAGAACCACCAAATCACTGTCTGAAATTTACCAAAATTACAGTCTCTTAGTCACCTATATCAAGAGAGGTGCTATCATTAATTCACTGTTATAAAAAAATTGATGCCATTAAATTGATGAACTTCAGAAATTGTAATTGTAGTCATTGGTCATAAGAAGCAGAGAAAATATATGCCTGCAAATGTAGAGTAAAATACAGTTGTGGTAAATGCATAAAAGAAACTGTGCCATGTAAGTCACTGTGGTAAATTTGTAAATGATATAAATACAATAAAACATTGTTTCAGTATGCAAGAATGTAGATACCCTAAACTACCACAACACTCACTACATCCAAAAAAAGATGTTGTCAAAAGACCAATCCAAGGGTTTATCAATAAATCGTAGAGGTTAAATCCAGAAATCGCCGAGATCAAATGTAGAGGATTGTCAACGGTTCGTTGAGGGAGAGGAAAAACCATCGCAGAGGTAATCCATCGCAGCATGGCTCAAGACAATCAAACATCTAGGAACAATCAACAGGGTTAGACTGCTCACAAGAACGTCCTTCACTCATCATCCTCACACAAAAAAGTAGGGTGTTGAGATCCATAGGTCTATTAATGTCGAAGCGACGACCGTAGATCAAGATCCTGGATGACTGCTTAGGGGAGGACTGATGATCTAGGGACGAAAGGAAAAATCAATTGTAATCATCACAAATAAAAAACCATAGGGTGGTGAAGACATGCCGGGAATCGACGGCCATGGAATTCAATCAATCATCGAGCTAAAGGCTATGGAAAAAATTTAGTCATCAACTAGAATTGCTAAGACAATCATTTTCCTTACCCAATTAAACATGCAGATCTAAAATCATAAATCATACAAACAATCTACCATGCAAAAATAAATGAAGAATATCATTGCCCAATCACCCTCTCTGAGTTGATGTCTCGTGTGCTTCATGCCACTCCCGCTTGTCGACTGATGAGAATTCACCAGTACCTCCCAACCAATGCTAGGAGTACTCTTCTTCACCTTTAGCCCCCCGAGCCGTAGAGGGGCCACACACACTACCTAGAGAATCAACTAGCTCCCAGCTCACCTCGCAAAGCTGAGCTACCACTCCTCACTGAGCTGGGTATCCCAAATCCCACAAGCTAAGTCAATCAAGTATAGATTTCTGTAGCGTAACATTATGCAAAATAGAAGAGCCCTCTCATAATTTTCCTCCCTCCATTATATAGAGTTTTGAAGTCCCTTACTTTCCCAAAATTCCATTTTATTTAATGTTTTATAAATTAATTCATAAAAATCCTCCCCATACATGTGTCACCTATCCCCTTCATTCCTCTATAAATTAATTTCATTAATTAATTAATTACCCCTATTTCCCTCACTCACCTAAAGACACTGCAAGAATCTCTCCTAGGTGTCCCCATATCCCCTTACAAGTTTTAATGACTTTCCCCCTTATTGATTTACTAGTTGAGTTTAAATTAGAAAGTTCTTAAATGTTAGATAGCTTACTAAGTTAGACTATCTGCTTTTTCCTTGTGTTTCCCCTTTCTTTTTATGTTTCCCTCTTTTTCCTAGTTTCCTAATTATTTT
>ML859647.1:0-11270 GCA_009831015.1 Picea engelmannii
TTCTCATTCATACCAACCAGGGGGACATCAAATTAATTGCATTTTGGGAATTGGAGTCATAGAGGAACAACTTTATCAATCTGGCTTCATTTCAGCAAGTGGGACAAAGCAATTAACCTACGTCCTAACCTACTGTCACATGGCAATTAACCCAGATTAAACAGTTGAGTCAAGATTTTATTCATTCTAGGGGCTACCTGATCAGGATTAGATGGCCTGATCCGGTGTATTCACTAATTCTAACCTAGGGGCTATCCGATAAGGATTAGATGGTCTGATCAGATTTATTCACTAGTCCTAACCTAGGGGCTACCTGATCAAGATTAGACAGTATGATCAGATGCATTCACTAGTCTGTCAACATTGGAAATTCAAAAGAACTTGGTCATGCTTGAATGGTATGACCAAGTTGCTATTATTTCATGGGGCCTTTATTTCAAATCTTTTTGCCCTCTTTTCTTCTCTTTTTCTTTTCTTTTCTTTTTTCTTTTCTTTTCACAAATAATTTGAAGGATGAAATATCATTTGCGAACCAGATCACCAGATATAGATAATATCCCAGTCATAAGATGATTCCCATAAATTATGGGGTGATAACATAGCATATTCTTACACAAGACTTGGTTCTTGCGGGTGAATGTGCATGCCTTGCAGTAGTCGCTATGCACTCCTTGCAAAGGGAATGTTTCATGTTATCTGTTCTGAGCTTCAAAATCAAAACATATTCCTTCAACGCACTCCTTGCGTTCGGTGTGCACACCTTGCACTAGCTCAATAGAAGAGAAACAATTGGAACTTATACTAACATTCACAGTTTTATCCATTCATAACAAAATTCATTTATTTATGAAAACACAATAACAGAGAATTGAAAACAGTAACAATACTATGGATTTGGATCAATTTTGTTCTTTCATATTCATTCAAAATTAAATGGCTACATCTAATAGCAAATCAATAACTTAAAAACTCAGAACATTCCTACTAACTTGCAGCAGCCTCATTTGGGTGTACAAAACCTCTATTTATCTCAGAGGGTCCTTAGGGTCCCCCCCGACTACTCGTCTACATGAAAACAAAAACCTAACTGCTACCTAAGTTCAGTTACTTTCAAGACTCGAAGTGAAACTCCCTGATCTCTCATGATCATTCCACCTCCAAGCATTTGATCTTTTTATGTTCTTTATTATATCACCAAAATATACGTAGTAACTCCCAACGTTTTATATTCCAAAATGATTCCTGAGTGTTGAGTTTTCCTTCCACGTGTGCTCGCCGATGATGCTCCTGTATCATACTCCCCCTAGACAAAAATCCATGGACTCCTGTCCATGAGCTCCTGCACAAAATTTCCATGCTTCTAGATATCTGCTTCATTTTCCCAACTAGCATCTTCTATTGGGTGTCCCTTCCACTTGACCAGATATTCAAAATGGGTCTTCCTCCTGGTCTTCTTGCTAATCCTCTAATCAACGATATTCTCCATCTGTGGTTTTTCTGCTATAGGAATTTTTTTCTCCCACTGGACCTTCTCTTGATCTTTTGATCCCTCTATGTCATCTCGCTTATAAGGATACAGGTCTGAAACATTGAATATGGGTGATATTCCCACATCATCTCGTAGCTCAATCTCATAGTCATTTTCATCAAACTTCCTTAAGATCTTACATGGTCCTATTTTCTTCACCTTTAACTTGTTATATGTTCCCCTACGAAACCTTTCTTTCCTGAGATGTGCCAGAACTTGGTCTCTTACTTCAAATTGAAGTTCTCTGTGATGTTGATCAACTCTGCACTTGTACTCTTGGCTAGAGTTCTGGAATTGTCCTCTGATCTGGCTATGGAGCTTCTGTATTTCTACAACAAAATATTTTTCTCCAACGCTTCTGATCTCACTCTATCCCAAGTCTCTCAACTTATATACCCCCCTAGGTTTCATTCCATACAATATTTGGAATGGGATCGTTCCAGTGCTCCTTTTTGGTGAGTTTTTGTATGCAAATTTTGCTTGTGGTAGAATCTGATCCCACTGATTATGATGCTTAGTGATCAGAATCCTCAACAAGTTTCCCAAACTTTTGTTTACCACCTCAGTCTGCCCATATTTCTGAGGGTGATAAGCTGAGTTGAAGGACAAATATATCTCCAAATTCTTCCACAGTGTTCTCCAAAAATGATCAACAAATTTTGTGTCTCTATTTGAGACAATGTTTCTGGGTAGGCCGTGAAGTCTCAGACCTTCCTTGAAAAAAATATTTGCAACATGTGTTGCATCAATGGTCTTATGGCATGGGATAAAGTGTGCCATATTTGAAAATCTATCCACCACCACAAATATGGAAGCAAATCCTCTTTGTGTTCTTGGCAGTCCCAACACAAAATCCATGCTTATTGCATCCCAAGGCCATTTTGGCAATGGCTGATACAATCCAATGTTCTGTCTTTTTCCTTTTGCATGTTGGAAGATTTTGCATCTGTTCACAAACTTTATCACTTCTTTTCTCATATCTAGCCAATAGTATGAATTTCTCAACTATGCAAATGTCTTATCATAGCCGAAATGTCTAGCCAATTGTCCACTATGCTTTTCCTTCAAAAGGTTATCCCTTATTGAGCATTTTGGCATGCACTAATGATTTCCCTTGAACAAAAATCCCTCTTGAATCATGTACTCTATCCACTGGCTCCTATCTCTCAGCACAGGATTCACACATGCTTTGTATTCTTCCTTGAAGTCTAGATCATCATGATACATATCCTTAAGGTGTTCAAACCCCAACATCTTCACCTGAAACTCCTGCAGAATCAAACATCTCCTACTCAATGCATCAACAACTTTGTTAGCATTCCCAACAATATGTTTTTTGACAAAATTAAAATTCCTCATAAAATCAATCCACTTTGCATGCTTCTGATTCAATTGTTCCTATCTAGTTATGAATTCTAAGGCTTGGTTATCGCTGTACAATACAAATTCCTGTGGGACAAGGTAATGCCTCCATTTCTTCAAGGCTTGAATTATGGCATAAAACTCCTTATCATATGTGGAATATTTCCTCTTAGTCTCATTTATCTTCTCACTGAGATAGGCAATCGGTCTATTATTCTATCTCAAAACTACTCCAATTGCAACTCCACTTGCATCACATCTCACCTGAAATGTATTTCCAAAATTAGGTTAGACCATAATTGGTCGTTCTGTTATTTCCTTCTTCAGTATATTGAAGCTCCTCTCAGCCTCCTCTGTCCATTTAAATATTTGTGCCTCTTCTTCACTGTATCCATCATTGGTGTACAACTTCCACTGAAATCTCTGATGAAGTTCCTATAGAAACTTTCTAATCCATGGAATCTTCTTACCTCAAAAATACTCTTGGTGATGGCCATTCTTTGATTTCTTTCACCTTCTCTGGATCCATCTTTAGTTCATTTGAAGAGATCACAAAACCCAAGTAAATGAGTTATGTCTTCATAAAAGAGGACTTATTCAGATTTATAGGTAGCTTCTCCTATTGTAGTCTCCTCATTACTAGTGTCAGGTGCCTCAAATGCTCCTCTTTAGTCTTGCTAAAGATCAGTATATCATCCAGATATACAACCACAAACTTGACAATGAAATCTTTTAGTATTTCATTCATCAACTTGATAAAAGTACTTGGGGCATTTGTTAATCCAAATGGAATAACAATCCACTCATACAAACCTTCATTTGTATTAAAGGTTGTATTCCACTCATCTCCTTCTCTCATTCTTATCTGGTGATATCCACTTTTCAAATCTATCTTAGAAAAAAAAAATTCTCCACTTAAACAATCCATTAAATCATCCATTCTTGGAAAAGGAAATATATACCTGATGGTCATATTGTTAATGGCTCTTGATTCTGTAGACATTCTCCATTCTCCATCCTTCTTTGGATAGAACACAGTTGGTACTGCACATGGACTCAAATTTTATCTGACCAAACCCTTCTCTAACAATTCTTGTACTTGGTTCTTTACCTCCTCATTCTCTCGAGGTGTCAATATGTATGCTGCGTTGTTTGGCAGACTTGCTTCTGGTATCAAATCAATATGATGGTTGATACTTATGATAGGTGGCAATGAGCTCATCCACTACTATCTCAGAAAAATTATCAAACAATTCCTAAACTTCTTCAGGAAAATCATCCATTGTAGTACTTATAAAGACAACTCTAGGTTTCCTCACCACAACAAATTGCATCTCCTATTCTTTCTTGACTTCTCTCAGGAGTTCCTTCCCACTCATGAGGAGTATTCTTGTGTTGGCTTCCTCTTTCACTTTTTTCTCTTCTATTGGTAGAAACATGTGTTTCCTACCATTCTTTTCCAAGGTGTATGTATTCTTCCTCCCATCATGAATGGAATTCCTATCCAACTGCCAAGGTCTCCCCAACAAAATATGACATACATGCATGGGAATGACATCGCATAAAATTTCATCTCTATATCCTCCTATCTTAAATTCAACCAAGAATTGTTTAGTAACCATTACCTGATGTCGTTTCTGAAGCCATGAGACTTTGTATGGCTTCGGGTGTGAAATCGTCTCCAACTCCAACTTCTCCACCATCTCTGTGGATACTAAGTTGTCAGTTCTCCCACTATCAATTATCACCTTGCATAATCTTTCCTTAGTCTTTCAAGTTGTCGTGAATAGGTTGTTTCTCTGCATAGTCTTCTCGACTTCTGCCTCTGGTTTTAAGAGAACTTTTCTCAAAATCAGGGATGTTCCATCCTCTGCTCCTTCTGCTTCAACATTCATTCTCTGTGCTTTAGAAACATGAGCTTAACCTTCTCCTTATTTATTTCTCTCAGGACATTCCTGAGACTTATGTCCTACCTTTCCATAGGTGTAACATCTTACTTCTCCTTTTCTACCTCTTCCTCTTCCTATGGAAGAACTTCTTCCACCACCCTTTCTTCCTCGGGAACTTCCTCCTCTTTTCGAGTGACTGTGTGGGTTCTCAGTCTCGTCTTTGGATTTATGTGTCTTGTCATGAGAAACTCCCTTGCCTTTGTTCCAGACTGGGCTTCTATCTCTGCCTCCCTGATTTTGTTTTATGACTAACTTCTCCTTTTCCTTTAGTGAAAACTGATAAGCATCCTCCACTGTCCTCATTGACATCATGCTGATCTCATCCTAGATTTCATACCTGATGCCATTTATATACCTGACAACTTTCTCTTCATCTTTCTCTCTTTGTCCAGTTCTGATGTTTAGCTTGTAGAAATCCTTTGTGTACTCTTTAACTGTCACACCCTTCTGTCTTAGGTTTTGTAGTTTCTTGAATAGATTGATCTAATAATATTTGGGCATGAATTTAGCCTTCATCTTGGCTACCATTTTGTCCCAACTCTTTATCTTTTGTTTTCCTTTGCTTCTCCTCTTAGCCTACAGTTCATCCCACCACAATGCTGCATGTCCTTTGAGTCTAGTGACAACATGTCTCACCCTTTTCTCCTCATTGACGTCTTCATAGTTGAAATATATGTCAATGGATCGTATCCAATCCAATAGTTCTTCAACATCCAAATTTCCTTCATACATTGGGACCTCTATCTTGGCTCTAGCTCCTAATCTGAAAACTTCTCTCAGGAAGCGTTCTTTGACAACATTTTCTCTTGCAGCATCTTCAATTTGTACTTATTCACTCTCCACATCATTGATGTCTCCAGAATCCGGTGCCCTTCTTTGCACTGCCTCCATCGCCTGCATTCTTGCACGAAGTTCTCGCATCTCCCTTTCTACAGCCCGATTGGCTAAAGGTGGCTCCCCTCATCTCCTTGGTTGCATTGTGTTGACTATCTCTCACACATAGAGTACAACTTCGAGTTTTTTGTATCCTCTCCTATGCCTGTTTTCTGACTTCATCTTTGATACCACTTGATGCAGTGTCCCTACATCATCAGGGTCTGCTGACCTCTCGGTCTCAGATCTTCACAAAACAGAGATGGAATAACTCTTTGATTCCTTGCTGGGATCCTCAAAACAAATAAATAGGTCCCTTTTCAGAAACTCTGCCCAAACGAACAAGCACCAGGCATAAGCTTCCTCCACATGACCACCCACTATAACATGGGGCCAGTCTTCTGAGCACTATGGACTTCACAAAATCACGGTTTATTCCTCCTCCCTTCTCTCGAATTCACAACTCTCGACTGCATTCACCTCAGAGAGTCACTCCAGGGTGGAATCACCTGCTATACTGTGTGAAATGATTGATGAAACATCTGTCCAATCCATCAACGCGGGAGAGCCTATTTGCATGTGCATTCCAATGAATGATGCCAGCGATGATAAGTGGACAAATTTATTGATATGTTCTTTCATATCTAAAGATGTCGAAGATAGGGGAGTCAGAGTCATGGATTCAGAAGCTTTGCAATATTATTTGGATGAAGAAAGAGGCAGAGAAAACAGATGGCAAGAAGTAGAATACAACATTGGGTCTTTCATAGGGCCAATATTATCAAAAATATTAATAAACTTTGCACTAACGTTTTGGTTTAAAGTGGATGGTTTCTCCAGCTCTTAAGGTATCCATAAGGGAAGTAAGATATCATCCTATAGATAGAAGGGGAAGTGGGTTTTCTGCAAATGCATTTCTAACCAAAGCTATTGTCCATTTTAATGCCAATAACACTCATGTTTTCCAAGTGCTCACTTCTAGAGGTAATTTTCTTAGCTCCAAAACCTTATCATTTATAGTAGGTGGTGCCAGTTTGATATGTTTTATTGGTTGGGCCGTGATTATTGTGTTTGACTGTGGAAACAGTGCCCCGCCACTCTGTAAAGCTAGAGTTGTAGTCATAGTAGTAGCCATTGGTATCGCTTGTTTCACAGATTGTTTGTATATGTATTCGAACAACTTGTTTTTTAGTAAAAGGGCAGATTATAAGGTTTCGTTAGTAATAATATCAGAGATAGTATGCATGGTATCCGTCATAGTAGTAACAACTGTGGCTAAAATGGTTTGTGGGAATAGTGAATCTGAGGATCGTCATGCACAACTAATTTAGGTATATAGTTCTTTGCAACTTCTTTTCTAGGTAAAGTGGGTAATTGGAAGTGATATTCTTGATCAATACTCGCGAGAATCATTTGGATATCGATACAAACATGACAATTGTAAAGTTTTGGTTTTCTCTTCTGCATTCTTGCTGAATGTTCCCTTGGTTGGAGTTAGGATTAAGTGGAGCCCCACTTGGCCATGAAAGAAAAATCATTTATTCACACGTTTTTTGCCGAACATGTCACACCATGCTTCTCCTTCGTCTCTCCCTCGATGTTAGAGTGGAAATCAATGTAGTTTATGAGAGCAATGGCGCATGCCTTTTCTATATTTGGTCATATTTAATAGAATTCTAGTGAATATCCATTTTATTATTTTTCATCACATGTAATTTATTTTTACTTTTAACTCTGTAAAATTCCTATGTATAATTTGCATTTTATAATCTTTGCAAATAAATATTTTTTCTATTTAAATTAAGTTATATTATGAATTAAGTCTTTTGAGTAATGATCAAATTGTTGTTTATTCATTTTAAAATTAAAACTATGAGTTATTTGTTTAGAGTAACGATAAAATTGTTGTTTATTCATTACTTATTTGAATAAACAAAAAGTAACTACATTATATATTTTTTATAATTGACTATTTATATATTTGAATATGGTAAAAGTTCATATATATATATATATATATATATATATATATATATATATATATATATATATATATATATATATATATATATATATCATAATTATATGATATATGATATATGAATATGTCACTTTTGTGACATCAAGAAGGTTGAAGATGAAAAACATTTTCTCCTAGAATGCCCTATTGACCTTCCTAACCTTTTAAGTTATCAAAATTTTAGTGATCTTGGAATGGGTCTTCTAATGCCATTAAAGCATTGAAATAACATTTTAAGGAAATCCAAGTAATCTCTTTATTTTCTTAAAGTTAGATAGGCCAATTTTGATCTCAATGGATGTTAACCATCATCATCTCTCTCCGTCATACACACACACAAGTTCTTAACATTTGTGTAACAAATCCCTCTAGGTGCAAATGTTTTTTAGAGTTATGACATTTCCTCATTTTTTTCACTCTAAAAAAGGCTTGCACCTCTAGGGATTTTCATGTATCAAGTTTATTATAAATTTTGTAAGAAATATAATATTGGTTATTGTAAACCATATAATATTGAAAGTAATATGATAGATATTAAAAGAAAATTGTTCATCCTGAACCTCTTTTGTCTCGTAAAATTTACAAATGATCTTATTTCAAGGTACTTTTACGTTAGTAAAATTATCACTTTCATTGTGGAGGTCATGATTATTTGTATTGAATTTAGCAATTGTCATTTTAATTTTCAAACTCATGTAATATTGGAAAAATAGTTTTAATGAGTAGAATCAAGAAATTAATAAAATGAGTTTTGATGAGTTTGGATTAGGATTAACAAATTATTTGTAATATTGCATCTTCCTCTTATTAATGAGTGTATATATATCTTAATTATGTATCTATCATGGGATGAGAGCAATGTATAAATTTGATGGGCACTCCTACCTGTCAAGTAAAATTTTCATGAAGACAAGGGAAACTTTTGTTGTGAACACAAAGAGAACTTGTGCATAACATAAAATTATTATGAAATTACATTTGACATAACATCATCAAAATGCGAGGACCATCAACAAGGAGTGCTCTAAAACACGCCAGGGTTAGGGTTTTCACTCAACCCCAGGTGCACTCGACCACCTTGGAGGGGCAAGCCATGGTCCAAAGCAAGGAAGGGTCATGAGGTACCTCCTACAATCATGTCGCGGTGCAAGGCAACACAGGTTGTGGTTCTAGACGGTCGACCTTTGAACCGCCCCAAGATCTGCACTCCCAACTTCTCTTTGAAGGCTCAATCAAAGGCAATACAATGTAAATTGATTCAAGGAACACTTAGATCAGGGCAGTGTGACCTTGGGCACCTGGAAACTGCATCCCTCAGGCACCACTAGCACCAAAATACATCATCAGTTCACCCAGAATAAAAGAACCGAAACAATACATGCAATATTATGCCTTGGTCGGTAAAATTTTAGGGCTATGGCCCTCAGAACGTGAGATGATTAAATGGATACAACAATGGTGGAAACATAAAGGCCAGTATGACCTTTGGTTGGGATCCAAAGGGTTCTTCACCATAATCCTGCACAATCTAGAGGATAGGAAACAAATCTTTGATGGAGGGCCTCATTTATTCAACTCAGTTGGTCTCTTCTTGTGCTTTTGGATGGAGACGTTCAACCCGAAAACAAATGATTTTGCGCATGCATCAGTTTGGATTCGACTCTACTCCCTGCCAAAGGAGGTTTGGCTTGAAGAAGTACTGATGGGCATTAGAAACACCACTAGGGTATATGTGAAATATTCAAAAGAAACCAATCAAAGAAAGTATACCACATATGCTCACATTTGTGTCTACCTGAATATCTCTAAGCCCCTACCAGGTTCCATTGCCTTGGAATACCATGACGAGGAATGGTCTCAAACCATTGATTATGAGCACATACCTTTTCATTGCAGGAAATGCTACAAGAATGGGCATCTCTTCAGAGACTACGCCCTCAATATGGTGAGCAAATGAGAAAACCCTCAGACAAGAAAATAAAAGGATGGATTCATACCCGTAGCAAGAAGATGGCGCCAAGGGGCCAAGAAAACAGCTGCTACTTCCACTAGAGAACCAACCTCCAACAAGCCCTTCGATTCCCTACACAAAATTCCAGAGAATATGGAGGCTCCACAGATCCCTCCTACAGGTGAGGCTCTTCATGGAAACACGAAAAGGAAAATGGTGGAAACCCCAGTCATGGAGAAAGCTTCATCCATTCCTACTTCCAGTGCTAAGGACAACGAACTTTATATCCTAAAGACAGAAATGAAAAAATGGACCTAGATGAGCAGGATATAGTTGGTATAGATCTGGAGCATCTAGAACAAGTCTATCAACATTAAAAACTATATACCATCCCTCCCGAGCATTTAGGAAAATTCCACAAAGTCTTCCTCAACTCCTCAGCAGGTTTCGCTGATAGATCCATATTAGGTCTGGGCATCCAAGCTAATCTACTAAAAGAGAAATGCAAGGCACAAAAAGATGAAAAGAAAAGGGGCAGAAAATCCACCCAGAAGATGATACATGAGATTGGACACTTCATGGTTAACTCTGGTCAGATACATCTCATTTCTGAAAGCTTTTCCCCATCCCCTCCCCATCCTCATCATGAAGCTCATTTCTTGGAATATGCCAGGACTCAATGGCCATAGTAATAAAAGGATACTATGAGAATGTATTATAGCAGAACAACCTAATATCATGTTTCTCCAAGAAGCAAAATGTGTAATGGAAAAAATGGATCGAGTTATCTCTTGTTGTTGGAAGCAAGGGAAAATGATTTGTACTGATGCAATAGGAATGGCCAAAGGTCTGGCCATTCTCTGGAACCCTATCTCTTGTTGGTTGTGGAGACTGATTATCTTCCTGATTCAGAGGTCCTTGCTTTCAGCCATGTTTATACCCCATGAAGTATTTACACCCTAGAAGTATGTACACTCTTCCATGTGGGGGAGTGCAGGGGGGGGTACCCCCTCTGCGGGGTCTGGGGGCAAGTGAGCCCCTGAGAAAAAATTGCCTTGTAAAAGTATATTGTAATTTCATTGTAAATTTGGATCGTTCATTATAAGGTCGCAGATCTAGCGGTAGAGATTATGTTAGGGTTTTTTTTCCCTAGAAGGTAACCCTCTTTTATGAGGGAAATGTATTGTGGCTATGGATGATGGTAAATATTGTATTCTGAGAGAGGAGACTGTGAGAGAAAGAAGAGGAAGTTACAATGGGTTTTTCTGTAGGTTGTATCCCTTCATTTGCTAGATAATAATAAAGGAAGGACCTTGCATTTTCTCTGGTGGATGTAGCCCACACTGGGTGAACCACGTAAATCTATGTCTCTCTTATATTGTGTGTCTTCTATGTTTTGTTTCTGCATTTGTTTTATTTTATTGCTCCACGGTCCTGTTTTTCTAACAACTGGTATCAGAGCGTAAGGTAACTCACAGGAAAAGAGGGTTCCTAGTTCGAGTGGGAGTAATGTCAGAAGATGGAAAGTTTAGGGTCGAGAAATTTAACGGCCAAAACTACTAGTTATGGAAGATGCAGATGGAAGAC